>MVGT01002238.1:29876-40448 GCA_002174775.1 Macleaya cordata
TCCACCCGCGATACATTTGAGGAACTTCTTTAACAACACCTAAAATAAAAAATTTTGAAAAACAACAATGGCATGAAAGGGGTCGGGCTTCCTGCCCAATTTTGTGTAACTGAGATTGATAAAAGGCAACGATTCTGGATTTAACTGGAAGATCTTGAACAAAGTTAAGTGGTTCTAATTCCAATCTATTATAATATACTATAGGAGAAGTCTTTGGGTTAACAAAACTATCTCTCTTAGGTGTGGATTAAAAAAACCTACATTATAAATATATGGCCCAATCTATTATCTATTATTGGGTTAACAAAACTTTCTCTCTTAGGTGTGGGTTAAAAAAACCTACATTATAAACATATGGCCCAATCTAAAACAACTAAATTTTCTAATTATCTAATAAAAAAATTCAAATTTTTTTTTCAAAAGAAACCCCCGTGCTTTGCACGGGGGCTAGTTTTATTTAGGAGTCAGGTATTCCAAAGCACATGAGCCATAAATGGACTGGTTTTTTGGTAATTTATTAGTCACACAATTGTACCATCTAAATATGTTACAATTATACCGACATTTAGTCCAATTTGCAATAATATGGGATAAAAAAAATAATACTAATAATAATTGTGCCACATTTTTTAAGTTCAGAATCTACCCACATATAGAAAATTTATTGTTTAAGAATTGAACCTATTTTGATTTCCTGAAAACAATACTTACGAACTCAGAAATAAAACTTGACTAATTTTTAGCAAAACCAAAAAGTAGATTCAAAGACAGAGACATTGAATGAAACTAAGGTTTGGTTTGGAACTGATGAGGAAGCGGGACACTTAAATGTTGTAGTGCCCTTCAACGCAACAGGTCTTTGAAATTATAAAAAAAATTAAAGAGAAAATTATGAAAAACATACTTTTATAGCTATCAAATACCATTTACAACACAAACTTTTATCTTTTATACAAAAATTCATATTTAAAAATTATTTATCCATTTACTCACTTTTTAATATCAAAATATCCAATAACTCTATTTGTTTTAGTTCTGATTATACTCTTATTTTATCTTTTTATGTCATTATAACGGTGCATGGGTGGAGGAGAGAGAAAGTTTATTATTTTTGTTATTTTAAACTTTAAATTATTATTTCTCTTAAACTAAAAATGAGGTTTTGACAAATGTTAAATATTTGAAAAGCTTTCGTCGAATAGATGAAAACAGTCTACATTATTTTTTGATAAAAAAATAAAAATTATTACTAACTTTTTACAAAAATACTTTTTTAAACATTTTTAATATCATATGTCGACAAAATTTATATATTTGGAAAGAACTAGTCGAGATTTTCACTTTTAGTTTATGTTTTTAATTTTTGAAGCTTAAAAATTCGAATTTAGATACAAATTAGATAAAAATATTCTAAAATGTAGTTTCTGTTTTCAAAATATAAAAATATTTTTGCACTTTTTTTTGTCAAAGTAGTAGTATGCATATTTGTGCAAAAAAAATTTTGCAAACAGTTTTTAGTAATAGATTTTGATTAAATTTATATATTTAGAAAGCACTCATCTTGATCTTTACTTTTTCTTTTGCTATTGCCAGATTTTGAAGCATGAAAATTTAAATTTTGATCCAATTTAAATTAAAAAAATAGTTAAAAATATAGTTTTATGCTATTTAATTTTTTTTTTTTTAGAAAAAAGTATTGTTGATTGGTCTCATGTTGAAGATCTCAATGAATGCTTTCCAAATATATAAATTTTTTAAAAAATTGATTTGTATTTTAAAAGTTATGACATTTTTTATGTAAAAAATAAAATAAAAAAAAGTAGTTAGTTAGAGGGCAAGTATGTTTTTACACCTTGTTTTGGAGTTTTTGGCTCTTTTAAAATATTTGGTGTAGGTTTTGGATCAAAATATTATTAAAAAGTAGTTTTTGGTCATTCTCCCAGAATTAAAATTATATAATATTAATTATAATACTAATGAATTTTTGTAATGTGAACATGTAAGGCCACATATATTATTTTTGAGTTGCTTTGGGTCTCTAAAATCTTAAAGGCAACCTATTTAGCATCCTATTATCCTGACCTTAATGAAAAACCACTTACGTTTCTTTTCCTATTCTCACCACTTTTTCTTATGAATTAAATTAAGGTAGGAATATTGCAACATACTTTATTGTGACACTATTGCAATATATTTTCTGTGGGACTCATTCGCAGATGATTCAAGGGCAGATTTTCGCTGAATATGTTCTCAGTCCTCACCATTTAGATTACTATATTCGGGAATCAACCCATTTTAAAACTTCTAATACCCTCAAATTAATTTATGAAAAATTGACAAGTTTTAAAGATTTTGATAGATCATTAGTTTTCGATAAACTTTTGGTGAGGTTCCAACACTATCACAATAATGTATGTTGCAATTTTACCATCTTAAAATTATTGTATAACTAATTTATATCGATTTCAAGTGCTATTCAATCAACACCATTCCATTGTATTTCGAATGTTCTATTAGCTCCTCTTCAGCTGTTACTTATTAATGAATATTTCCATGTTTCCTATTAAGGTCCCTTGGATTCCGAACTATTCCGTTTTTTAGTACCAAATATACAAATTCAGAACTAAAATAGTTTCATTTTGCAATCAGGTATCAACTAATCGGGTTCCCATCAACACCACTACTACATGTTGGGTATCTGACAACACCATAGTAGAAATGAATCTATTAAAAAAATACAAATTTTCCTTTTTTAAAAAATAAAATCCCCCAAAATATTAAAATAAAAAATAGAAACTAGCTTTTTTTTTGAATGGGGTAAAAAAATAGAAACTAGCTAAAAAGCATGTATTGCGTGGACCTTAGGTATGGACGGATCTTTGCATAGTAAAGTTTATAAATATTTGATTGAACAAAGCAAGTTTCCATTCCAATCCAATTTTCTCCGATCAAACTTACAGTCCTCTCAATTCTTGAGTTTCAAAAAAAAAACCCATTCAAATTTTTTGTACGTTTGCTATGAAGATTGATCATCAGATAGATATGAAGAGATATGCATTACTTTTGGCTGCTAAAGATTCTGATTATGTGATGAAAATGTATGGTGGGTATTTCAATGTATTTGTTAATGCTTTTGGAGATGATGATGAAGGAGAGAAGTGGGATTTATTTAGGGTTGTTGAAGGAGAGTTTCCAGAGATGGAAGATCTTCATAAATAAAGTGGTTTTATAATTAGTGGAAGTCCTTATGATGCTTATGGAAATGAGTTTTGGATCTTAAAACTCTGTTTTTTGTTACAAACTTTGGACGCCATGGAGAAGAAAGTGCTAGGGATTTGTTTTGGTCACCAGGTATATTTAAATACACTACAAGCTAGCTTTACATATATATATATATATAGTTAATTTTGTTCACCCACTGTTGACATGGGTGAACAAAACGCACAACCTTCATTGCTTGTTTGATTAAAATTTTGGTTCCTAATATTAAGTATAATTAATTAAGAAAATGAATGGTAATAATATTTTTACTTTTGATTTTTGTATAGGTTTTATGTAGAGCATTGGGTGGCAAGATAGGGAAAGCTTCCAGTGGTTGGGATATTGGGTTGAGGAAAGTGAGGTTGGCCAAGGACTTGACATCCTCCTTCAGCTTCCTCAGTAATTGTATGGATGACATCCCTCCATGTCTTTCCATAATTGAGTGTCATCAAGATGAGGTATATATATACTTTGCTAAATGCCATATAGTTTATCTCTCTCTAAATATAATTCTCATTCTCTCTCTGAATTAAAGTCTCTCTCTCTTTCTCGATTGAATTTCAATTTGGCTTGACAGGTATGGGAGGTTCCTGATGGGGCTGAAGTGATTGCTTTCTCAGAGAAGACAAGTGTGGAGATGTTTGGGATTGGAGAGCATATACTAGGGATTCAAGGCCATCCTGAATACACCAAAGACATAGTTCTTAATCTCATTGATCGCCTTCTCAACACCAACTTCATTGAGGTAATACTCATACCTGATTTCTGGACTTTAGATCTTTATACCTCAAACAAAGTTCATGTACAAAAGAATTTATTAATTTGTTCATTTACCTGAAACCTTGACTTGATAACGTCTACAGGGTGGGTTTGCTGAAGATGCAAAATGGAGATTGGAGGTAGCTGAACCTGATAGAAAGTCATGGGTGAAGATCTGCAAGAGCTTTCTCAAAGGAAAGGAAGATATTAGATTTACAAGATTCACCAATACTTGAATCTTATGCATGCCCCTCAAATTCTATCATTAATTAGACTGTGTATGTATCATTGAAAATATTAAGATATATATGACCTCTACTTCAGACTCTTACTAGAGGATGTACTAAAGTTCGATAAGACATTCTGTACGTGTCATTATATATTAAGAAGGAAAATACATTGAAATAAATGAACATGATGTATTTTTTTTTATTTTTTACTCGGTAATGATAATATAAATAGAGGTCACCAATATACATCGAACATGGGAAAATATCCCCAACAAAACAAACCGAGACAAAAAGACATCCGGGGACATCAACAACCCCAGCAGGAAGGCTTCCCCATCACATACCCAAACTAAGAGAATCTATAATAACCCTGGTCAGGATTCTCCACCTTCAAAAACGAAGGTTTAGGAACAAAAAAAAATCTTTATCCCCCCTACTAAGCTGAGTACCTCTTCTAGCTAAGGTGTCTGCCGCAAAATTAACTTCCCTAACATGTGAGAACCAGACCTGACATTGGGCGATTTTCTTCCAAAAGACCCTAGCAAACTACGGAATTGTGCCTTTGAGGAATAAGGAGATAGTAATGCTTTATGGACTCCCTTTCTGAACTCCAAACTAACTCCCCGAAGAACTACTAAAAAACTACCACTGTTTTGAACAACTGTTGTAAAAGGTAGAGTGCTACAGTTGTTTAGCATTGAAAAAAAAAAAGACAGAACAACCAAGACTGTAGAACTTCTAAAAATATATGTGATAAAAATCAATTATACTACCTTCTGGTTTTGCATTTCCTTCTGCTTTTGCCCTCCCTAATTGGAGGAGATTTTGTTCACCTCTAATGGACAAAAGTTATGATCCATTTACGAATTCAACGGTATTGTTATCTAATTTGGGTTTGCATAGTCGAGTTACGAATTTTTTTTGTAAATTTGGTAGTGTTATCTCATATTATTTTGAAGATTTTGAAAAATATTTTCTAAGATTATAACTTTTGTCAAAATCGTATTTAAAGATTAAAACTTATGGCATTTTGACTTTTAAAAAATAATTATTTATCTCTCCACCATGCGTCAACAAATTCTTATTTAACCAAGGTTAATTGTAGTATTTAGAAAGAATTAAAAGTACGCAGGTGTACTGAAAAATAAAGGGTACTGTTAAGGGAATTCTTAAAAAATATTGGGGGATGGACAAGTTAAATGGGCTTTTAGTCCAAAATCACCTTTTAATTTTTTCTATCTTTTTACTAGGGGGTGGTGAGGGTATAAACTAAACTAATACCTCACCTACACCGTTGTCCACCTCAACCACACCGTCGGCCACCTAAAAAATTACAGGATGATACAGAAAAGTAAAAGAGGGAGGCAGAGAGAAGACTGAAAGAGAGAAGGAGAGAACAAGAGGACCCACACAACTTTCTTCTTTCCTTCCCTCCCCTTCTTTCCTTCATTCCCCTTCTTTCCTTCCCTCCCTTTCTTTCCCATTACCATTACACATACCAAAAAAAAAATTCAGATCTAAAAAAAATTTATAAAAATATTTTTGCATGTTTTATGCAAAATTATTTTTGCATATTTCCTATTGTTTTTAGGAATAGATTTGTAGGGAGAGAGGGGTGGAGGCGGTGGAAAAATATTTGAGTTATTTTAGTAGTTCTCTGTTTATTTTACAAAAATATTTGTGCATGTTTTGTGCAAAATTAGTTTTGTATATTTCCGACTATTTTTAGAAATAGATTTGACGATATTTATATGTTTATAAAGGAATTGTCGTGGTCTTCACTTCTTCTTTTGATGTTACTTAGTTTTAAAATTTTAAAGCATGCAAATTCAAAATTCGATACTATCTAGATAAAAACTAGTTAAAAACATAGTTTGATGTTGCACAAAAATAAATTGGGCAAATTTGGGTTTAGACCCTAACTTTTGAACGGTTTTAAAGTTTGGACCCTAATGTTGTCCAATTCCGAGTTTAGACCCTAACTTCACGATTTCCATCCAAAGTCCGTCAATCCCCTTTTTTCGTTCCAATATTACCCTCCGTCCTTTAACCCATCCATACTGATATGCTGACACTGACAACGAAAAGATGTCACATCACTGACATTAATTTCTTTCCCCATAGACTTNCATCTTTTCGTTGTCAGTGTCCGCATGTCAGTATGGATGGGTTAAAGGACGGAGGGTAATATTGGAACGAAAAAAGGGGATTGACGGACTTTGGATGGAAATCGTGAAGTTAGGGTCTAAACTCGGAATTGGACAACATTAGGGTCCAAACTTTAAAACCGGTCAAAAGTTAGGGTCTAAACCCAAATTTGCCCAAATAAATTTGTATAAAATAAATATTTATAGAAAAAAGTATTGATGTCTGGTCTCATTTCAAAGGTCTCGACGAATGCTTTTCCAAAACATAAATTTTGTAAAAAATTGAATTGTACTTTTAAAGCTATGACAATTTTATCTGAAAAATTAAAATTAAAAAAGAAGTAGTTTGTGATAACATGTACCTATAATTAAGGATTACTTCGAGTTACTTAGAGGGCAAATATGTCCAAACCTTTTTTTTTGGACTAAATAACTCATATATTATTTGGTGGGTTAAATAGACTAAAATAAACTCATGTTGGATGTTTTGGATGTTCTCTCTAGGAAGTGTCTCTAATTAGAAACTTGTTATTAGGGGAAGTACTATGGTAACCCTCAAAATTTAGTTGTTCAACACTCAAATGGCAATTGTAGGGTCGGGCAAGTACTGAGGCCGAATTGCTAAATTTTGAGGGAGAGACAAATAGGGTGAAGGGCGACACTCCCTCCGTCGCCAATTTTTTTTTAAAAAAAGAAACATTAAATGTGTTGTATGAAGGTTTACGTATGTATCGAAACACTGGGCCTATTGGGCCCACTTGGATATGATCCCATAGCTTATAATTAGTGAGGTTGTTCTCCGCACCATGTAGATAATCTTCACAAAAAGTCATTTCATTATAAAACTTAATTCTAACCCCATCAAAAGTTTACTCTTGGTGAGAAAGTGTCGCCTAGACTACCTTTGTCATCCCACACTGTCTTTGCCGCCCCACTACCTATGTCGCCCTCGAGTTCCTCTCTCACGCTGCAGAGCTTCTATCGATCCCTCTTTTCCCTATTCTCATCCCTAGATATAGGTTTATATGAGGCTGAGTGGATAAGTTTGAGGGTTATCTCTCACCTTAATACTTCTCTCCAAAATAGAGGTTTGAGGTTGTCATAGTACATGCCCTTATAAAACTCTTTCTAATATTATTTTTATTCTCTGTAACGTAGTTTTAAAAAATAAAAACTCTATCCCTCATTAAAAAAGAAAAAAAAACTCTACCTTCTAATTAGGAGATCTGAATTTTAGTTTAAGAGAGATAACATTTTGAAGTTTAAAAATAAATAAGATAACTAATTTTCTCTAGAAATGATTTTTGGACCGATGGTTTTGCAGAAGTGGTGTGAGACACTTATGTGGCAGGGTGGGACCCACCACTTTTCCTCACCGAAACGTATTTTGAAGGGATTTCTAACTTACATGGTAGTGGGACCAGCCATGCCACATAACCATCGGGCACAACTTTTGTAGCTTGGTTGCTCCAAACAGCACTACTGAATTTTCTCTCCCAACAGCTGTAAAAGTTGGAAAAGACAAGAAGGGAAAAACTGGAACACTAAAAAGCACGGAATGGGCTAAACAAACTCAAAAATAACTAATCAGACACAAAAGGCTTTAAAAAAAGATATTTCAGTCTTATTAAAAATCTTGTGAAGCAAATCCATTAGAAAAGAGAGAGAGAGATCGACCAAATACCCCTTTTTAAGAAGTATATATATTGACAGATCCCAACTAGTTTGCTTTTGTCTAAAATCTCTTAAGTTGGCTTTTCTTAACAGTTTAATCATTTCTTAATAAAAAAAATGATGTTTTAGTTTTTTTCTAAAAGTCGTGTGCATCATTTGTTTTTATGTATTACCAATTTTACTTTCTTTTTTATTTATAAAAGTGGACAGCTGTTGGAGAAAGAAAATTTATTATTTTTGTAAAAAACTTTAAAATGCTATATTTTTAAAACCACAAATCAGATTTTGATAAAATTTATATTTTGCAAAGTGTCCGTTGAAATCTTCAAAACTAGACCAATCACTACTATGTTTTTGCAAAAAAAAAAAAATTTTGTAAAAGATATGCAAATCTAAAATTATTACAATTGCAATTTTGAATTTGCAATAAGAAACCAATTTTGTAATTTGCAATTTGAACTCAATAAAAATCACAGTTCATATATGCAAATTTGCAATAAGAAACCCAAGTTTGCAATTCACAATTTAAACTCAATAAAAATTATAGTTCATATATGCAAATTTTAATTTGCATTTTTCGTAAAATAATTTTTTTTAAGAAAAAAAATTGTTGTCTAGTCTCATTTCGAAGATCTCAAAGAATGATTTTCAAAAATATAATTTTTATAAAAAACTGATTTGTATTTTAAAAGTTATGTCTAATACAATTAATCTTGCTAACTAAAGTAGTAAATTCAATTTCCTTAGTTTGGGTCTGTTAGGGAGACCATAGGTCCATACCTATCAGGGTCTCTGGCAAAGCTTAACTACCTGGAACTGTCACAATTTCTAAATACAAGTTATTATCTAGAAATCCTAATTAGAACCAAATTAGGATCCCTTACCTTAGTGCCTAAGTTTAACCCATAAGCCAACTGCAGTATAAATATCGACCCTGTTATTCTCTGATCTCCTTATCTCAACTTGGGTCACGTTTTACCTCTCTAACTCATCCTTAGTTTTCATTATTTCTCCTCTTCCCTTTCTTTTCATCGGAGTTTCACTCTTCCCTTTTAGAGCATGGCTTCTGAACATCGCTTTTCCTAATTCTTTGTTTTCTTCCTCTTTTCCATTCTCTCAACTGTGGGAGGAAAAATAACCAGTACTAATCATGAAACTGGAAGGGCTTATGTCGAGAAGATCATCAACGCGATCTCTAATGCTGGTTATGTGTCAATATCTCTCAGACTTGGTATAACTCTTAACACACTGATTGCCCCTTCTGCTGATGGATCAATCAACAGTAATACTAAAATCACCATATTCTGTCCACCTGATGAAGCTTTTTTCTCTTTGAAGTACACACAACCTCCCTTGACATTACTTAAGTACCATATTGTACATATGAAATTGGATAAGGAGTATCTCGAGTACTCATCATCATCAGTAGCCCTCCCTGTTCATTCCAAGATCGATACCCTTCTAAGCGGCCATCCATCGGTTCTTACTGTTGGAAAAACAGTAAATCTAGCGTAAGAACAATATGTAAACACTGCCCTTAAGAGAAGATTCGCCCCCTTTCGAAACTGATCCGGGTGCAAGCAGGTTGCGTGGGAGACAATAGCATAGAGCCTGCTGCGTAGGGGACACAAAGCCCAACCCCTGCACACACGCGAGGCCCGAACCGGTGGATTTGCACCCCTCCTGTGCGCGTATCGCGCTGGCGCATGCCCGGTTAATGGGTTTCTGGACCAGGCCCTCAAATCCTAATGTGGGCTGATTCACCCTCGTGCGCGCGAGGCCCACCTCTAATACTTGCTTACCACTAAGAGATTCACCCATAACTTATTTACAAGGTGTCAAAAAGTTTCTCAAGTAATGTGGGACTAAAGGGTCTCTAGTTGTAACACAAGAGTGTAGACAACTAATCTAGTTGAATAGGACAAGAAAATAAAATAAAGAAGAGAAAGATGAGTCCCACCACATGAGAGGTATTATTTAATTAATTAATGGGACACAACATAATTGGTATTTTGAAATACTTAATAAAATACAACACTTACTTCATTTATCGATCAACTCGGGTTTAGTTCCATCAACTTCGTCAATATCACGAAGTAGGAATTATACAACGATGTGTATGTGATTGTTCATGGGATAGAGAACTTGTTTGATCCAGCTTACCAGACTCTTTTGTATCCATGGTACGACAACAATAATGGAACTACTACTACAATCAATAATGATGTCGACAAGAACAATAATAATACTAGTACTAGTAGCAGCAGCAGCAACAATATATTTGTAAGGTCCATAAGTTCCCTCATGGATTTTGTCAATTTGCGTGTCAAATCAAACTCAATATAGCCAATGAGAGTTTGCAAGTTGTCTCTACATTTTTAACCAATGAAGACTTATAGTGAAGGAGAGAAGACTTGTGCAAAGCTCAACTCACCACCATTGGAAGATATCTTAAGATGGGAGAAGCTTTGACAAAGGGGGAGAGATATTATCTCTACCTT
>MVGT01002238.1:45975-68762 GCA_002174775.1 Macleaya cordata
AGGATAGAGAGAAGAGTGTGAGAGCAATATTGCAGAGAGAAGCAATATTGTAGAGAGAGAAGTTTAAGAAGCAAGCTAGAGAGAAGCTTGTGAGAGTAGTTGAGTGTGTGGCTTGCTTTGTAATCCCTTTGATCTTAGTGAAAGAAGTTGTTCTTTGCCGTGGACGTAGCCAAAGAGTGGTGAACCACATAAATCGTTTGTGGTGTGTTTCTATCTCTTTTCTCTATTATTTTTGTGTTAGTATTTGCTTATTGTTGTTTGTATTGAATCCTAAGCATACAACGGGTGAAAATCCTAACATTTAATATGATTTTCTCAAAAAATTATAAAACTCACTCATTAACACAGATGATTGCTAACAAGGGTCACACTGTAAGTAAGCTTAATTTTTGCTTTTCAGCAAGAAAGAACCATCACGGTCTGCTTGGCAGGTTCTTTGTCAACTAAACAAGTTGACATTAAGAGTTAGGAACTCATCTATACTTTCAGACTTTACTATATAAATGTGGGTAATTTGAATTCTGTGTAAATATGAGACAATACAAGACTATTATGTGCACTTGATGCTTTCTATGAAGGATCTGATTTGTAGTTTTAGGATCGGAGAGTTCCTAGTCTTCTTTTTTTTTGATCGGAAGTTCGTAGTCTTCTCAACGAGACCACGACACTACCCAAAGTTAACCAAAGAAATGATTCTGGAGAAGAAAATGAGGAAGTCCTTTGAGAACTTATCTGAACGCTCTTTTTTTCTTTGAGTACTCAAGAAATCCCCCGAACCAGATCTGCTACATATGGATGGAAGGCTCACCCAACACTTGGCATGAAGTCGGAGCAGCACATTGAACCCTTGAAGAAGGATGAACTACAAAGAACAAGCAGAACAATCAATCAGTTATTATTGGAAGAAAAAAAAAACAAGAGAGAATCTTTATACTTTGATGAGATATCCACGCCGTCTAAGAGGAAGCTACTATAGTAATACTAGGTATAACCCCGTGCTTCCGGCACGGGGCCATACCGCGTTTTCCTACTTACAGGCTATTCATAAAATGGTTGTCCATCCTCTGTATACGTGCTTCATGCGTATCCCCACCACCACCACCACCAGATCCATTCCACGCGACTCCACTGTCAAATGTAAATTAAGTGTAAATAAATAACTATAACCACGGAATACATTCGAAATTTCGAAAAAGAAAATAAGGTTATTTTGGTTATTTATATAATAAAGTTATTAAAGGGTATAAGAGTATTAAAAAAGAAAATAAGGTTATTTTAGTAATTTATAAGGGTCATTTTAATCCACGAACCAGAGAGTAGGTTATATTAAGCCACGCCCAGGTGTTCTGGATAGCTGATCCGGGTCATGGGCAACCCAGGATTAATGGTTGTTTCCACATCAGGTACCATCTTGAGCGTTAATTGAGAGAGATCCTACAGTTTATAATCCTTGTACTAGTGAGGGCATTCTAGTGAGGGCACCGGAATAACGTAAGGTAGACGTGCAACGACTCATACATAATGCTGTATCAAGTAGGTCTTTTTTTCTACACAAAATTGGGCTAAAATCCCTGATTTCTAGGTGGTTTCATGGAAACGACCCACACTTTTTATTTTATAATAACATTTCCAATGCAAGTATGCTCTGCTTCCTATTGGTATGACTCTCAAGACATCCTCTTGAGACTTACTTCCTATGTGGAGAAAAAAGCTCCACAATTTATGTTGAAGAGAAAAAGGTATCTCCAATATAAATGTGGTTTACTTGTTTATTTTGCCTATGTGGCATTTAATTAATTAAGTATTTTATTTTTTAATTATAAAAAACGAAGTAGAAAATAAAATATTTACTGAGATTTGCTAAAAAAGAGGAGAGAGAATAATATCTTTAACTGAATTTATTGACTAGGATGAGAAGACATCCTCTTGGTGAACCTCTAGAATAAGAGGATGGACTAGAGGATGTCTTCCTATCCACATGCCACATCATCTTCACATTAGATGAGCAAATTTGCATTGGAGAGGATTTTAAGAATAAATTAGATGTGATTCCTACATTGCACACCACTTTTGTGCAGAGCATACTTTCCTTGGAGAGGCTCTATGTCCCGTCCCTTCTTTTTAGTGTTTTGTAAATGTAGGAGCCATTTTAGATTTTGGAGAGGACAGGCTTATTTTGAATTGTAAGCACCATCCCTTCTTTTTTGCGTTTTGTAAGGAAGGTAGTTAATTTTAGTTTTTGTTTAAAATAACAAAGTTTTCATACCTAAGCTATCCCTCCCTTTGTTTAAAGTGTGTAGTCTATCTGTTTTTGCTTGTGGGAAGTGGTGACGTGGCGGAGAGAGAAAATAATTTTTTTAAAAATTTAAAATAATATAACTTTTAATCTACAAATCTGTTTTTGACAAAATTTATATTTTTAGAAATTATTTTTTAAGATCTTTAAAATGAGATCAGACAACAATATCAAATTCAAAGAAAAAAAAACTTTGTAATTAGACTATGTAAATAAATTGCATACATAAAAACCTACGCAAGTTGTAATTTGCATACTTTGCATAAGCTTATTTTGCATACTTTTGAGCTTCTGCACTTTTCTAAGCCTCTATGCAAACAGATTGCATACATAAAAATTTATGCAAGTTGTAATTTGCATACTTTGCATAAGTTTATTTTGCATACTTTTGAGCTTTTGAACTTTTCTAAACCTCTATACAAACAGATTACATAATAAAAAAGCCCAAAAATTACTTTTACAGCTTTGTAAATTATAATTCGCATAGTTAAAATGTAAGCAAATTATAATTTGCATAGACTATTTTGCATACTTTTGAGCATCTGCACTTTTCTAAGCCTCTATGTGAACAAATTGCATAAAAAAAAGTTCAAAAATTCACTTTTGCAACTACGCAAATTATAATTTGCATACAATAATTTAAATTTTTAGCTTTCTAAATGGGTTTCTCAACAGTATAAATTCTTTTCAAATCTGATTCATATTTTGAAAGTTATGAACATTTTTATGTTAAAATTCATTAAATGGGGTTTGCTAACGTGCACCGACATTATTTTTCCATGCAAGAGTATATCACTCATATTCCGAAAATTAAAAATGATATAGGGTTTTATATGTAGAAATGGAAGGTATAAAAGGAAAGAAATTTTTTACTTTTTAGTATGTAAAAAGAAAGTCTTAATTATGGAAGTTTTAATTTAGTCGTTTTTATTTTCTACACAACGAGTTGAACAGGTAGTTGTTAAAAGAAAAAAGTTTTTCTTTAGTAAAAGTGTACAAAGAAATAGAAGGTATTGAGAAAGTCTCTCAAAGAATTAATTGAAGCTACATCTATTATCTATATGTACTCTGGCCATCTCCTTTATTCATTTAGTACTCATCATTATTTGCTCATCATCCGATCAGTCACAAAAACTTTAATTAATTTTCTCTGCGCGCTGGTTCATCAATGGCTGCTTCAAAATTTCACCGGTTCTCTTTCTGCGTTGTTATTTTCTTTTATCTTTTTCCGTTCTCTCGACTATTACTACTATGGGAGCGGATGATCAAATAACTGTAGGGCGTCCCAAGAACGTCGTAACGGTTTTATTAGATGCCAATTACACGGCAATGGCTCTCGCGCTCGATTCAACTTTCCCCACCCTCATCTCTTACGATGATAATACTACTACTATTACGAACTTCACCATATTTTGTCCATCTGATGAAGCTTTTAACTCTTACAACAAGTTCCAACAGCCTCCCTTGACATTACTCATGTACTATATTGCACCCATAAAATTAGATAAACAAGCTTTGAATTCTTCCTTCTCATCATCAACCCTACCAATCGCAGCGGCCAAGATCGATACCCTTCGACCTGGCCATCCCTTGGTTGTTACGGATGTCGATGATAAACTCGACTCTGTTTCCATCAATTTCGTTAAAATCGCAAAGTGGGGTATATACAACGATGGAAATGTGATGGAAATGTGATCGTTTATGGAGTGGAAGGGTTTTTTGATCCATCTATCCTGGTATCCGTGGTACAATAATGATAACCTAACTACTACTTCTTCTAATAATAATAATATTACTACTACGGACGGCAGCAAGAGTGAAGAAGCTAGAGGTGGGCTGATAGAAGGTTTTATTAATGGATTTAAAAAGTGGTATAGTGTTTTACTCTGGATGATTATTATGATCCTTTTTGGCAATTTTATCACTTACATCTACTACGAAGAAGACATAGAAGAAGGGGTGAAATTTTTTAAAGACGAAGGGGTGATATGTTCTTCAAGATGGAACGAAGAAATAAACACCCAATCAAGCGGGCACAAAGGTTGCATGCATCCATAGAGTCTCACAATGTTGTTTTAGATTTTTCCCGTTTAGACTACTTTGATTGTAAAGGTACTTCTGTATTAGGGTTCTTTTCTTTGCTTTTGTCTTTCCTAATTTTAAATTCATGAAGTTATTAAACATTTTTGTTTAATAAAGTTAATAAAGATTTTTGCTCTTAAAAAAAATAGTATTTCATAAAAAAAGAAAAAGTTATTTTGATCATTTAAGGTGTGGGGTTATGTTGACCCACCCTCAAAATTTTTTTAAAGGTGTGGGGGTTAAGTTCACCCACCCACAAACTTTGTCCTAGTTATCTTATGTACCTTCTCCTTTGTTATATAGATTAGGGTTCTTTTCTTTTATTGTGTTTTTTTTTCTTGTGTACTTGTGACCTCTCTAGTTTCATTAATGTAAGTTCGGAATAGAATTTTTATTAAATATTAATCATAATTTCTTTTGTTTGTTTAATTAACTTCCATATTTGTTTGTTTTAGGCCCTGCTTGGTATGCAGGAAAAATTTGCAGAATACGAATTATCACAGTTGTGGTAGTGGTAGTTTGCATGGACAAACAAGGCTATAGGTATCCTAACTAGCAGAAGAATACCATACCAATCAGCTTTTGACCGAGAATAACTGCAGATGCAAATTTTTCCTGCATACCAAGTAGGGCCTTAATAGCAAATTCTTGGATTCAATTCTCCTCCACATTGAAATAGGCTCACTTTACAAACAAAAAATAATAATTTATGTCGCCTACACTTCCTGTTTATACGTGCAAATTCACTAGGACCATCTCTGTCACACCCCGATTTTTCGGAACTCTAAAATCCAACTCGATTCAATAAGTCCAGAAGGCGAGGCGTGAAGAGTGTAAATGAAGTGTAATTTAAAGCAATTAATAAAATCACTTGCTTTCTCATTTTGAAAGATAACCAATCAATTTTTGTCAACATTAATTACAATTTAGTAGTTAAAGTAAATTTAAAAAAAACAAAAATAAAATCTGTTGAAAATATTTTCCGTACTTAACTGCACATACTTCAATAAAATGGTCATAATTTCTTAACCGTAAATCTGAATTGTATAAATAAAAACATTCTGGAAAATAGATTTAAAGTTCTACAACTTCAGTAGAAATAGACCGAGCCTAATTCGGATCATAAAATACTCAAAACTGGGTTTTAAATTTACTAACAAATTTATATACAATCTCAAATAAATAACTTCGAATTTCTTAAATTATCCAGAAATCATAAATTTAAAACTGAAATTACTTCCTAACCAGAAATCCGAAATACATGGATAATACCATTTTGAAAAGAAGAAATTGAAATCATCATTTGTTACAGAAATAGGCCTTGGTCAATTTTAAGCGAAACATACCCAAAAACGTGATATTCTAAAACTGACAGTAACAATTACGAAATTTATACAAATTTGTGTAAAACACAATTACTTCCATTTAAAGACATGAAAATTAAATAAAAATTAATACAACATTTGTTTTGATCTAAATTCAACATAAAAACAGATAATTATAATAATACATATCATAATTCTCATAAACAACCCATAATCCCAAGTGATATAGTAGTAATTATTCTTCAATAACAATATATAAAACATNGCATATTAAGAATCGAATAAGTCAATACTCTTGTTAGAGATTTTTGTTGTACTCTTATCACCTTAGTAATTTTTAATTTGGTGATAGTGTGATCCTTAACCATAGTCACATTGACATACGGTTAAATTCATTAACCGTAGGGCGAATTTAAACTTTCAATATTAGAACGTTTAGTTACTGCATTGAAAGAGCAGTATGGTACTATTATGATATTGATATTAGTGTTGTTGATAGTTGCCACTTTTCTGGCTTCTCCCTTATCCTATGTTGTGTTTAGTTGTGGAAGTGAAAATTGTCTTCGAAGGTGTAGAAGAGATGTTGAGTATGTTCAACTGGAGCGTAGTAATATTGTTGTTTAGTCAGAGTTTTGGCATGTAAATTAGATTTTATGTTAGACTTTTCGGACTTGTAAATTACAAACTAAAGTTTGTTAGATTATTGACAATTTCTTTTTTTTTTTTTATGAATTGGATTTGAATTTAAGATGAATCCCCTTTGTGGGACTCGATACTAGAACCTACAATTTGGATAACCATGTTTCCAACCACTTTAACAAGTGGTCTTCCACTACTGATAATTTCTTTTCATTTTATATATTATCATGCAGATATGTTTTCTTTATTTTCATGGGTTATTCTTTGTATAAACCAGAGCAGCCATTGCTACATGGCAGAAATGTGGACTTAGTTGCCTTGAATGTTTGGAAAAATCAATATTTATTACTATATTTTAAATAATTTGGAAATAACGCAAAACAAAATATCCATGTAGAATACACAAATAATACAATAATATCGATATATTTTAATGCAGTTTGAGAAACATGGGTGTTTAATGTGAAGTTTTGGAAAAATCAATCAAAGTTTTAGAAACTTAATTTCTCTTGTATTTAAAGGAATTTCTATTTTAGGTAGGTTTAGAAACTTCATTTCTCTTATATTTGAGGGAACTTCTATTTTAGGTGGGTTTCCTTTTTATATTTAGTTAGGATTCCATTTTCCTTCTAGGATTGGGATACCTATTGGAGGCTATAAATATAGGAGTAGTGCATTAGCCTAAAGCATTCAGAAAAATAACATTGAGAGTGTAAAATCTCTTGAAAGGGTTGTAAATCTGAGGATAGAGAGAAGAGTGTGAGAGCAATATTGTAGAGAGAAGAAATATTGTAAAGAAAGAAGTTTGAGAAGCAAGCTAGAGAGAAGCTTGTGAGAGTAGTTGTGTGTGTGGCTTGCTTTGTAATCCCTTTGATCTTAGTGAAAGAAGTTGTTCTTTGCCGTGGACGTAGCCAAAGAGTGGTGAACCACATAAATCGTTTGTGGTGTGTTTCTATCTCATTTCTCTATTATTTTCGTGTTAGTATTTGCTTTTCATTGTTTGTGGTGAATCCTAAGCATACAACGGGTGAAAATCCTAACATTTAATATGATTTTCTCAAAAAATTATAAAACTCACTCATTAACACAGATGATTGCTAACAAGGGTCACACTGTAAGTAAGCTTAATTTTTGCTTTTCAGCAAGAAAGAACCATCACGGTCTGCTTGGCAGGTTCTTTGTCAACTAAACAAGTTGACATTAAGAGTTAGGAACTCATCTATACTTTCAGACTTTACTATATAAATGTGGGTAATTTGAATTCTGTGTAAATATGAGACAATACAAGACTATTATGTGCACTTGATGCTTTCTATGAAGGATCTGATTTGTAGTTTTAGGATCGGAGAGTTCCTAGTCTTCTTTTTTTTTGATCGGAAGTTCGTAGTCTTCTCAACGAGACCACGACACTACCCAAAGTTAACCAAAGAAATGATTCTGGAGAAGAAAATGAGGAAGTCCTTTGAGAACTTATCTGAACGCTCTTTTTTTCTTTGAGTACTCAAGAAATCCCCCGAACCAGATCTGCTACATATGGATGGAAGGCTCACCCAACACTTGGCATGAAGTCGGAGCAGCACATTGAACCCTTGAAGAAGGATGAACTACAAAGAACAAGCAGAACAATCAATCAGTTATTATTGGAAGAAAAAAAAAACAAGAGAGAATCTTTATACTTTGATGAGATATCCACGCCGTCTAAGAGGAAGCTACTATAGTAATACTAGGTATAACCCCGTGCTTCCGGCACGGGGCCATACCGCGTTTTCCTACTTACAGGCTATTCATAAAATGGTTGTCCATCCTCTGTATACGTGCTTCATGCGTATCCCCACCACCACCACCACCAGATCCATTCCACGCGACTCCACTGTCAAATGTAAATTAAGTGTAAATAAATAACTATAACCACGGAATACATTCGAAATTTCGAAAAAGAAAATAAGGTTATTTTGGTTATTTATATAATAAAGTTATTAAAGGGTATAAGAGTATTAAAAAAGAAAATAAGGTTATTTTAGTAATTTATAAGGGTCATTTTAATCCACGAACCAGAGAGTAGGTTATATTAAGCCACGCCCAGGTGTTCTGGATAGCTGATCCGGGTCATGGGCAACCCAGGATTAATGGTTGTTTCCACATCAGGTACCATCTTGAGCGTTAATTGAGAGAGATCCTACAGTTTATAATCCTTGTACTAGTGAGGGCATTCTAGTGAGGGCACCGGAATAACGTAAGGTAGACGTGCAACGACTCATACATAATGCTGTATCAAGTAGGTCTTTTTTTCTACACAAAATTGGGCTAAAATCCCTGATTTCTAGGTGGTTTCATGGAAACGACCCACACTTTTTATTTTATAATAACATTTCCAATGCAAGTATGCTCTGCTTCCTATTGGTATGACTCTCAAGACATCCTCTTGAGACTTACTTCCTATGTGGAGAAAAAAGCTCCACAATTTATGTTGAAGAGAAAAAGGTATCTCCAATATAAATGTGGTTTACTTGTTTATTTTGCCTATGTGGCATTTAATTAATTAAGTATTTTATTTTTTAATTATAAAAAACGAAGTAGAAAATAAAATATTTACTGAGATTTGCTAAAAAAGAGGAGAGAGAATAATATCTTTAACTGAATTTATTGACTAGGATGAGAAGACATCCTCTTGGTGAACCTCTAGAATAAGAGGATGGACTAGAGGATGTCTTCCTATCCACATGCCACATCATCTTCACATTAGATGAGCAAATTTGCATTGGAGAGGATTTTAAGAATAAATTAGATGTGATTCCTACATTGCACACCACTTTTGTGCAGAGCATACTTTCCTTGGAGAGGCTCTATGTCCCGTCCCTTCTTTTTAGTGTTTTGTAAATGTAGGAGCCATTTTAGATTTTGGAGAGGACAGGCTTATTTTGAATTGTAAGCACCATCCCTTCTTTTTTGCGTTTTGTAAGGAAGGTAGTTAATTTTAGTTTTTGTTTAAAATAACAAAGTTTTCATACCTAAGCTATCCCTCCCTTTGTTTAAAGTGTGTAGTCTATCTGTTTTTGCTTGTGGGAAGTGGTGACGTGGCGGAGAGAGAAAATAATTTTTTTAAAAATTTAAAATAATATAACTTTTAATCTACAAATCTGTTTTTGACAAAATTTATATTTTTAGAAATTATTTTTTAAGATCTTTAAAATGAGATCAGACAACAATATCAAATTCAAAGAAAAAAAAACTTTGTAATTAGACTATGTAAATAAATTGCATACATAAAAACCTACGCAAGTTGTAATTTGCATACTTTGCATAAGCTTATTTTGCATACTTTTGAGCTTCTGCACTTTTCTAAGCCTCTATGCAAACAGATTGCATACATAAAAATTTATGCAAGTTGTAATTTGCATACTTTGCATAAGTTTATTTTGCATACTTTTGAGCTTTTGAACTTTTCTAAACCTCTATACAAACAGATTACATAATAAAAAAGCCCAAAAATTACTTTTACAGCTTTGTAAATTATAATTCGCATAGTTAAAATGTAAGCAAATTATAATTTGCATAGACTATTTTGCATACTTTTGAGCATCTGCACTTTTCTAAGCCTCTATGTGAACAAATTGCATAAAAAAAAGTTCAAAAATTCACTTTTGCAACTACGCAAATTATAATTTGCATACAATAATTTAAATTTTTAGCTTTCTAAATGGGTTTCTCAACAGTATAAATTCTTTTCAAATCTGATTCATATTTTGAAAGTTATGAACATTTTTATGTTAAAATTCATTAAATGGGGTTTGCTAACGTGCACCGACATTATTTTTCCATGCAAGAGTATATCACTCATATTCCGAAAATTAAAAATGATATAGGGTTTTATATGTAGAAATGGAAGGTATAAAAGGAAAGAAATTTTTTACTTTTTAGTATGTAAAAAGAAAGTCTTAATTATGGAAGTTTTAATTTAGTCGTTTTTATTTTCTACACAACGAGTTGAACAGGTAGTTGTTAAAAGAAAAAAGTTTTTCTTTAGTAAAAGTGTACAAAGAAATAGAAGGTATTGAGAAAGTCTCTCAAAGAATTAATTGAAGCTACATCTATTATCTATATGTACTCTGGCCATCTCCTTTATTCATTTAGTACTCATCATTATTTGCTCATCATCCGATCAGTCACAAAAACTTTAATTAATTTTCTCTGCGCGCTGGTTCATCAATGGCTGCTTCAAAATTTCACCGGTTCTCTTTCTGCGTTGTTATTTTCTTTTATCTTTTTCCGTTCTCTCGACTATTACTACTATGGGAGCGGATGATCAAATAACTGTAGGGCGTCCCAAGAACGTCGTAACGGTTTTATTAGATGCCAATTACACGGCAATGGCTCTCGCGCTCGATTCAACTTTCCCCACCCTCATCTCTTACGATGATAATACTACTACTATTACGAACTTCACCATATTTTGTCCATCTGATGAAGCTTTTAACTCTTACAACAAGTTCCAACAGCCTCCCTTGACATTACTCATGTACTATATTGCACCCATAAAATTAGATAAACAAGCTTTGAATTCTTCCTTCTCATCATCAACCCTACCAATCGCAGCGGCCAAGATCGATACCCTTCGACCTGGCCATCCCTTGGTTGTTACGGATGTCGATGATAAACTCGACTCTGTTTCCATCAATTTCGTTAAAATCGNATGCAATTACCATGCATATGAGAAATTTATTTCTCAAATCAATACATACCCAAATGGGTATAATACCATCTTAAATATGTTAGGGGCAAATTTTTAATATGAATATATTTATCTATATCTATACTACTATGTAATGCAAATACTTGAGTGAAGTCTATTTTGCCAAAACTTCTTAAAATACCTTTATGTGTATTTTTCTATAAGCAAATTGCATATATAATTATAAATTATTTATCAAATAGAGGGCTTAGTTGGTACTAAATAAAACTCTAACATTAAATAATTCCATAATAACATTAAATGAGAAACATATAATTAATAAACAACAACTACAATTAAGAAACAAGCCCAAAGTAAATAGCACAAAGCATGTGTACGAAGCTTGTATTATTTAAGAGAGAAAGTCCAAAACACCCAAAATAATTTATTTCAATCCATTTTTTTTTTTGGTAGAAGGACTATTGCCTGAATTACAATAAAAAGGCGAAGATACACCGCTAATGTGCTATTCTTTAGCAATGGATGTGTGAGAAGTACAGCGACACCGCCAAGATCATCAAAGGAGTAGTCATCGAAGACGAAGAAAGTGTTACCACGGACAAAGAGAAACTCGCCACCACAGATGAAGAGAAACCGACTCCAACACATTTATATGCATGGGCCAAACCTTGTGATATATACCACAGCGAGCAAGGTTTGAACCCACAAAGTAAATCCTTAACTATAGGTGCATGTTAGCACCAACTACCACTTTTTTAATTTTGTTTTTCCCATAAAATGACATAACTTTAAAAATACAAATTAAATTTTCACAAAATTTATATTTTTGGAAAACATTCGTCGAGATCTTTGAAATGAGATCAGTTATTAGGAATACCAATGGATAGTCAAAACTCCGAATCCGATTCGAATTCGCATTCGAATATCGAATATTTTCTTCAGATTAAAGATTTTAAAATACGGATTTTGGTATTAAAGAATTCACTCCGTTAATATCCGATTCCATAGGAAATCACACACATATAAAAAATTTATCATATATATTATATAAAAACTCAATATAATATATTTATATATATATAAAAATAGAAATAATGTCTGAATATAGTATAAAAATAAGTTCAATACTATCGAATTTCGGATAATGTTTGAATTGGATTAAATTATTAGATCAAATTGGATATCAGATATTCGATAAATTTTTTGGATACAATTTCGAATTGTGAAATGTAATATCCATTCGTGTATCGGATAGAATACTTTGTTTTCGGATTGATACTGCACTATCCATTCCAATACTAACAATTGACACCCCTATAAATCACCAATAACTTTTTTCTAGGAAAAAACAAAAATAAAATATAAAAAATTTATGCAATTTTTTTTTTTTTTTTTACGTACTTTTATCGGATAGGTCGTCTTTGGAAACTGTTTTTGGTTTGTTTTATTAAGTTAAAAGTTTATACGTTTAGCAACTAAAATAGAAAGTTTCTTAAATTTGTTAAGTACAAGTAGAATAGAAGTTTTTAATCGGTCTTATTTTCTACCCAACAATAAACCTTATTTTAGCTAGTTTCAGATAACACGTACTTTCACACTTTCTATATATAGTAATCATCTCCATCATTCATATTTCGTTTCTAACAAATATTTCAATTCAAACCCCAATTACGACTCCTAGTTCAACTAAAAATTAAAAATCAATAAGCTAACAACACTACAAATATCGACCCGCCCTGTTATTCTCTCATCTGCTCGTCAACTCATCCCTGTTGTTCTCTATTTTCTCCACGATCTTCCCTTTCCTTTGATCGGAGTTTCTCTCTTCCCTGTTTAGACCATGGCTTCTCAACATCAGTTTTCTTCTTTCTTTGTTTTGTTCCTCTTAACATCCTCTGTTCTCTCAACTGTCGGAGAAACAATAACCAGTACTGATAATGAAACACGAAGAGTTTATGTCGAGAAGATCGTAAACGCAATCTCCAATGCTGGATATTTGTCAATGTCTCTCCCACTTGGTATGACTCTCAACACATTGATCGCCCCTTCTGCTGATCGAACAATCGACCATAATACTAAATTCACCATATTTTGTCCACCTGATGAAGCTTTTTTCTCTTTGAAGTACCCACAACCTCCCTTGACATTACTTAAGTACCATATTGTACCCATGAAATTAGATAGAGAGTCTCTTGAGTACTCATCATCATCAGTAGCCCTCCCTGTTCATTCCAAGATCGATACCCTTCTAAGCGGCCATCCATTGGTTCTTACTTCATTCACCGATCAACTTGGGTTCAGTTCCATCAACTTTGTCAATATCACAAAGTGGGAGTTATACAACGACGGGTATGTGGTCGTTCATGGGATAGAGAACTTCTTTGACCCAGCTTACCAAACTCTTCTGTATCCATCGTACGATAACAATAACAATAACCATAATGTAACTATTACCAACCACA
Organism: Macleaya cordata; assembly: GCA_002174775.1. Taxonomy (NCBI): domain Eukaryota; kingdom Viridiplantae; phylum Streptophyta; class Magnoliopsida; order Ranunculales; family Papaveraceae; genus Macleaya; species Macleaya cordata. The sequence continues at coordinate 59,470 of MVGT01002238.1, forward strand.
AGAGTGAAGGAGGGATTATGAAAAATTTCATGCTTGCATTGGAGAAAGGATACATTGTCATTTGGATGGTTGCAGTGGTCATAATTTTTGGTGTTCTTTCATATCCGTCTTGTGTTGTTTTCTTTGGAGAGGATGGTTGTTTCCGAAGAAGAGGAAGAAGTAGAAATGATGTTGATCTTAGTAACCACAAGGGTTGTAAAGAAGAGATGCTTAGAGTCCAGAATCTCAATCCTGCTCCTAAACCATGCTCCCGTTGTTTCGCTCCGAAGGCTCTTCAGAGCTTGGGACATTTTTTAACTAGACTCTTAGGTGCCCTCCAGAGTTTGGGAAATTTTTTATTTGGATGCGCCAGCGCTACAGCTCCGGCTCCCGCTCCCGCTCCATCTCTGCGCTCTGGATACTTGGAATACGTTTAACTGGAGTCTAGTAATGTTTTAGATATTTAGTTGATAATATTGTGGGAAGTATAAATTAATAGTTTCAAAACTAGTTTGTTACCTCTCTGCTCCTTAATGTAAATTTCAAATTCAAATCTGGTTTGTTAAATGTTGTAGAGAAAGGTTTCTTTTTTTCTCTAAACATTCACGTTTAGGCTTGTTAAATGTTATTTGTGTTAAAACTAAAGTATAGATGTGAGTATGTTCAAACACTATACGATCGGGAAAAAAAAAAAAAAGTATGTGAGTATGTTCAACACTACAACTGGAATTATGTTGGATGTTTGTAGGGCCATGTTGTTTTAGATTTTTTTTTTTTTTGTTTTGAGATCCAGAGTATCTAAGCCTCTTAGAGCACTCGACTAGTCTCTATGGTGTGAGCAGACCTCCCTATTCACAGTGTGAATTTCACACGCAATTGAGTAAAATTTTATTGTGAGAATGGCAGGCCATCAGAAAGAATCGAACCCTCAACCTCCATATTGTTTATTTAGTTACATGTTCAAAATTTTCTTGCTTGTTACATGCATGGAAGTGTTGTAGGGCTGCTTGTTTTCTTTGATAAATCCAAGTTATCTATTCTACATTTTATGTTTGATCGAGTAACAACGCTAAGGGGAGATTTTTCTTGTGAAATTTTTCTTGTAAAGCCATCCGTGGACTGATTTTTTCTGTTGCTAACTTCCTCACCACGTAGATGCCAATGAAAATCTTGTTATTCTAAGACTTCTAACCCCCTCGTCTACGAGGTGAAAGTTAGTCTTCTATTTTACCGTTAAAATTTAGATGGTAGTTTTGAAGGGGTTAAAAGTTTGGGTGATGCTAGAATGCCCGCAAATTGCACGGGAATGGTCTACTGCATGAAGCTGGACGGTTTGGATTGCATTGAGATTTGGGAAAAGATTAAGTTTGAGATGAGATTCAAATCACGAGGGGGATAATGACCTTACGATTGGAATGGGGATGAGAATACCGCACAAAGTGCAGGCATTCTAGGATTATTCTAAAAGTTTTAGAACAGTATAATTTTTCATGAGAATGATTTACATCGACAAAAGATCATCTTAAAAAAAATCAATCATTGGATCATCTCTATGTGGGTGCTATAAGAAAAATCTCCTCGTAGCATTACTCTTTATGCTCAAGTATCCATTTCTCCATTTTTTGTCATTTTTAATAATTTTTTAGAATCACATTCTTAATTAATAGGATTTCAAGTTTTAGAAGCCAGTGTACCAAACACTAGAATGGAATTAAAATCCTAGAAATGCGAATCAATTTCCGTCATCCAAACACAGCCTCAAAGTTGTTTGAAAATTTAGGTAGCACTTCTATTGGATCACCTTGGGAGAAAAAGAAAAAAAAAATCACCACCAAAAATCATATCATTCTAAGACATCTAACGCCCTAGTCTACTGCTGAAATTTTAAGCTTCCTATTTCACCATTAAAATTTTTAATTTTGAGGGGCTTAAACGTTTCCCGAAATGACCCCGCGTGCACAACACGTGATGGATTATTTTATCAAAATGCCCTTATTAAGGATAATTAGCAATATACCCCAAAAAGTTAATTGTGTTTGCGATATACCCCATTTTAATTAAAATTAGGGATATAACCCCAAGTTCACAATTTCTATTAAAATAAAAGTTAAGTGACCATGTGCACAACACGTGACAGGTGCTTTTACCAAAATGCCATTCATGTGTTTCACACAAGAACTACTTTAAAACCCATATTTCTAAATACCCAGAAATTCTTGTTCTACGATGTCGATCAAGCCTCTCTCTCCCTCTCATTCTCTCTCTCCAGATTAATACACAAAGAAAAAGGAAAATGCTAAACTTAATGCATTTCCTACTGCAAATCTTACTGCAAAAGTCATCCCACGGTTCTCAAATAATCTCACACCCCTCGTGATTTGCGTCATTTCCCAACCGACGCAAATACCCTCCTAAATAGCCTTTGCAATATAACTTGCAGTATATTTGCAGTAAGTGTAGCATCACCGCAAAGAAAAACACCTGACTAACGTGATCCTTCTTTAGTTTGGGTCTCTTGGGGAGACCTTACCGACCTGAAACTGTCACAGAACTTTCTAATAAGAATAATATGCTTTCACAAAGAACAAGCTTTCGACATAATCTATTCACTAAAATAGTAATTTTCTATTTTTTATTTACTTTGGGTCGGTTAGAGAGACCTTAATTACCTGAAACTGTTAGGCAAATCAGAACCAAAGTAGGACTCCATACTGCCTACGACTCCAAATTCAACTGAAATTTAAAAACCCATAAGCTAAACCTATAAATATAACAATAAACCTTAACCCTAATTATTCTACGTCTTACCTCTCTCTCATCTGCTCATCAACTCATAAGCCATACGCCAACTGCAGTATAAATATCGACCCTGTTATTCTCTAATATCCTCATCTCAACTTTGGTCACGTTTTACCTCTCTCATCTGCTCATCAACTCATCCTTAGTTTTCATTATTTTGTCCTCTTCCCTTTCTTTTCATCGGAGTTTCTCTCTTCCCTTTTAGAGCATGGCTTCTGAACATCGCTTTTCCTCATTCTTTGTTTTCTTCCTCTTAACTTTTTCCATTCTCTCAACTGTGGGAGGAAAACTAACCAGTACTGATCATGAAACTGGAAGGGTTTATGTCCAGAAGATTGTCAACGCAATCTCCAATGCTGGTTATGTGTCAATGTCTCTCACACTTGGTATGACTCTCAACACACTGATTGCACCTTCTGCTGATCGATCAATCGACAGTAATACTAATACTAAATTCACCATATTCTGTCCACCTGATGAAGCTTTTTTATCTTTGAAGTACCCACAACCTCCCTTTACATTACTTAAGTACCATATTGTACCCATGAAATTGGATAGGGAGTCTCTCGAGTACTCATCATCATCAGTAGCCCTCCCTGTTCATTCCAAGATCGATACCCTTCTAAGCGGCCATCCATTGGTTCTTACTTCATTCACCGATCAACTTGGGTTCAGTTCCATCAACTTTGTCAATATCACAAAGTGGGAATTATACAATGATGGGTATGTGATTGTTCATGGGATAGAGAACTTCTTTGATCCAGCTTACCAGACTCTTTTGTATCCATGGTACGACAACAATAACGGAACTACTAATACAATCAATAATGGTGACAAGAACAATAATGCTAGTACTAGTAGCAGCAGCAGCAATATACTAGAACGTTTAGTTACTGCATTGAGAGAGCAGTATGGTACTATTATGATATGGATATTGGTGGTGTTCATAGTTGCCTCTTTTCTGGCTTATACCTTATCCTATGCTGTCTTCTGTTGTGGAAGTGAAAGTTGTCTTCGAAGACGTAGAAGAGATGCTCAGTACGTTCAACTGGAGCGTAGTAATGTTGCTGTTTAGTCAGACTTTTGGCTGGTTTTATCATATTTAGAAGAATTTCTTTTCTTTTCTGTATTTCAGACTTAGATTTCAGTTTCTCAATTGTTACCCATATCACCTCATTCGAACTTGTAAATTCAACTAGAGTTTGATGTATGCTATTGACAATATCTTTTTGTTTTATATATTATCATGCAGATATGTTTTCTTTATTTTCATGAGTTATTCTTTGTTTGAACCAGAACTGCCTTGCTACATGCAGAGGTGAGGACCTAATTGCCATGAATGTTCGATCTAAAACTCTTTGTAAGATAATAAAATATCTATATTACACATGTTTATCAAACTAAATTATATAAATAAAACAGAAAAATCAATATTCTGTTACTGGTTACTGTATTATAAATAATAGAAAAACAACTCAAATAAAATCCATGTAGAATACACAAATAATACAAAAATATCCAAATAATTCGAGAATTCCAATGCAGTTTGAGAAACATCGGTGTTTAGTATGATTTTCTCAAAAAATCATAAAATTCACTTATTAACACAGGTGATAGCTAACAAGGGGCACACTTTAAGTAAGCTTATATTTTGCTTTTCAACAACAAAGAACCTTCATATCCTTGTCAACTAAACAAGTTGACACCGAGAGTTAGGAACTTGTCTATACTTTCAAACTTTACTATAAAAATGTGGGTGATTTGAATTCTGTGTAAATATGAGATAATACAAGACTGTTTTGTGCACTTGATGCCTTCTATGAAGGATCTGATTTGTAGTTGTAGGATCGGAGAGTTTGTAGTCTTCTCAACTAGACCGCGACACTCCCCAAAGCTAACGAAAGAAACAATTCTGGAGCAGAAAATGAGAAAGTCCTTTGAGAACTTATCTGAAGGCTTTGGTTTTCTTTGACTGCTCAAGAAATCCTCCGAAGTCCTAACCAGATCTGCTACATATGGATGGGAGGCTCCCCCAACCACTTGGCACGGAAACCAGTTCCTTTACAGTCGGAGCAGCACATTGAACCCTTGAAGAAGGATGAACAACAGAGCAGAGATTTATTTAATATTCATTAATCAAATGTATGGATTGGAATTTAAAACCAAGGGATCGGAAAATATTTCTTTTTTACCTTTCCAGTACATATAACACAGCTAGTGTTTCTGGAAGGCACTTGACAGAGCATATTATCACCAATGATGAAGAAGCCCGTACCTCCGCACCATTTGCATTCGACGTGCCCATTTGAGTTACAAGATGAACAAGCAATTGGCCTTGGTTGCTGCATCTCATGGACATTGTAGGAGAAAAAATTAGAAAGGTCACGAGTCATAAACAAAAAATCCTTGATAATTAGGCCAATGACATAATATCTTTGGCACTCAACAAGAACTTTGTTTAATTTTGAGGTCTATTATGTCATTCAACGCGTGAAACTTGGTCCAACAAGCTCCTCACAAATTAATCACAATGCTAATAGGCAAGTAAATCAATGTCCTTGATTAAATTTCCTCAATCTATTTCAATTGAAAAGAAAAAAAAAAGAAGAAAACAAAATGAGAAAGTAATAATCCTAGTATATAGAATATTAAGGCAACAACAATCACAAATAACTTACTACTCGGACCTCTTACAACCCTTACTCAACACAACCTCAGGCCATTTAAAATAAAGCATACCAAAAATAACAGTACAACTTTAAATTGTAAAATATGTTCAATTACTAATGTGGTTGGTGTTCTTTTGAGAGGATAACCAAGAGTCTCACAGTTTCATTAAGACTAATCTCATGCTCAAAACAAATACAGCAAAGAAACCGATAAACTTAATTTCCTCTGATAATTAAGTTTATCCGCACATGTCTTCCTACAACCCTAACACATACTTAAGCAAATACTTTTTTTGCCGTCTTATTTCTGAATTTCCAGTGTTAAACAACCACTTATTCTAAAAGCTCAAACTGTTAGAGAGAAGAAACTATGTATATAACAAGGGTTTGTGCATCTAAGAAGAAGTTGGCACATATTAAGAGCCTGAGCATTTTTCTTTCTATATATTTTTTCTTTGTTTCATCTCTGAAGAGGAACTGAGTAGCACCTAAGCAGTTTTAGGGCACAAACTCCATTTGACTACACACTAATAGAGATTTAATGAAATTTATGAATTTCTCTGATGCAAGTAGACCACGTCAGTGACTTTTTAGGTGTTCATTTGGCCTCCAAAAGATTGAGTTTCTATAGGCTCTCAAAAGATTGTTGTTCTCATCTACATACAACTACTCAACTTTTGTCTCACAACTACCTCTATTTACCTGAACAATACAATATAATGATCTATGGTCTCCCTCGAACTTCAAACTTTCAGAAATTCTCAATAAAATGTGAATATCAAAGGCTACAATTTTCTTTTTATTAAGGATTCCCTTTTTGTCGCGACTGCAATTGTGATTTAAATCTCAAACTTGAGACACATCTTGGTTAGTTTTAGGCATGGTCATTTTTCTAATACATGAATAATAGAGAAAATAATATAGAACAATTGGAAATACCATTTGGCATGTTTTAGGCATGGTAGTATTTCAAAAATCCATCAACCTGGGATAGACTGTTATAGACTTCTCACCATAGATATTGTCTTTTTTTCTCTCTTTCTTTACTGCGGAAGTCTTTTTCAAAAATTGATCAATCGAGGGGAAAAACTCCTTTTACAGGTTTGTCAAATTGCTTTCTGACAATTATCTTTATATTCTTAAAAGAAGACCTTGCACAGGGAGAACTGTCAGGTGGGCATTTGCTGGTTGAGAAGTTAGTAAATAAGTAGCTTCATAGTAATAGTAGAAACTAGAGGCTGGGTAAAAATTCCCAAGTTTCTCGTTCACTCAACTTTCATTAGTTCTTTTTTTTTTATGAAAAATTTCATTAGTTCTTTCCTTCTATTGAATCTATCATTTTAAAAAAAAGGCTCTGTAATTAATTCTTTTCCTAGTTGAGTCGTAACAATTTGAACTTGACTAACAATTCGTAATAAAATGACGGTTACGGATTAGCATGTCAATTTTAGCCATGTATTAGCTCTATTTTAGAGGAAAAAGCTTGTTTGCTTCTACAGCAAATCCCTTTCTAGTGTGATGTGTATTGCAGAATCCCTCCCATATCATAACTCTGAAGAATGGTCTTCCAATTTTTGAAATAATAAGATGTTTTCCACTCGCTAGCGAAACCTCTATGACTTGTCGATTAATTCTCAAGTGATATACGATAACACCAATTTCCCAGACTTCTTCTGTTCCCCTTTTAACCCTAATTTCCAATTAAAACATACCATCATCAATAGTCCATCAATAGTCCTCTCACAAGTATGCCAAAATCAAACAATTGAAATACTGAAAATTCATTTCACATAAATATCTCAATATTTGCAGGAAAAATAAAATCATTTTTTATCATCTGAATTGAGCTTGATCATCAAATCAAAGGATCGATCAAAAACCCTAGAATGTAAATTAACTAGAAGAAATTAAGAAAAAAAATGAAAAATTGATTACCTCGGAGATAGCCCAGGCCTGTTCCATGCGCTTAGCAAAATTAGAAGAACTTTCATACGAATCAACCATTGAAGCTCTGACCCCAGAAACCCTAAAACCAGTTCTTCTTGTGCTACAAGAAGCTACAGCATCAATTGTTATTCTTATCATAGGTTTCTGAGCTAAAATTACAGGTCTTCCACATGTACAGCTCGAAATTTCCATCTCTCTCTAACTTTCTCTCTACTTTTTCTCTGCTTCTCTCATTAATTTTTCCTGTAAAAGGGCTGCTGCTGCACGTTTTCTTCTCTTGGGGTGGAAATAGATAAAAATCAAGATCCTGTGCTACAGGAAGTTCGGTAGCTAACCATCTACCACATTAAACTACCACATACCGGATACGGGAATTAGTTTTCTCGTACGTGGCGCAACATAAGGTGTGGAAGGGGGAGTTACAGACCTTATTACGGTAAGTCATTGAGTATAGGATCGTGACGCCGAAACAAGAATTCCCCCTTGTCTGCCATGGGCGTGGTTTTGTGAATCGGATCATTTCAACATGAATTACCCGAGTCAAGTCGGGACGGACCAGGCCGAGTCCAATCTCAATGTGACTCAGACCGGTTAAGTGGAAGTGTTAGGACTATACAACTGAGTCGGTTGAATCGCTGATCCTAGTCGTCGGTTACAAGAAAATGATGATGGCTTGGTGGGTGATACCCCAGTTAGAACTTTGAACTAAAACCAATTTTTCTGGTTCCAGAGCCACATAAATTTGGTACCTCAATTGGGAACACTTGTATATGATAGGTTCTGGTTTCAGCTACGTAGGTACATGAACCAGTCAGTGGTGAAGATCTACTATAGTGGGGGCACACTTAGAGCAGTAGTGTTGTTTGGACTGATCAAATTACAAAAATTGTGTCCGATGCTTATGTGGCATGGTCAGTCTCACTGCCATGTAAATTAGAAACCCCTTCCAAAAATTTTTGGGAGGGAAAAGAGTTGGGTCCCACCTTTCCACATAAGCGTCTAGCACCACTTTTGTAAAGCTGTGGTCCAAAAATCATTTGCGTACTTTCAGAGTTGTGAGAGTGATGTGCATTTTAATGGAAGATATCTATACTATATTACTATAGCTAAAGCGTCTGAAGTGGTGCTTCTGCTGGCCATGCATGTGGCATTCTATATTATTAGAGTGTCACATCATAAGAACTCCATATCACTATCCATAATTAAGTTTAATAAATGTCTCATTTAATGACCTTTAAAATGTATATTGATTTTTCTATTTAATTATTTCTTATTTATAAGGAATTAAACATAATAATAGTAATTACCATACAACTAATTTAAGATGCCAACTCATAGCTTTAATTCTTAATATTCAAAAAAAAAATGGTTCAAATAAAATTGTAATTGTTTTAAATCATAAAAAAATTTAAAAGCTAATATAGTAAGGGGTTTTGAAAAAAAGTCACTGTAAAAAAAGTCATTATGTTTTTAATCTTTTTTTATAAATTTAGTCAGTAAGACTTTTTTTACAGAGACTTTTTTTACATTTTCCAATATAGTAATGGTAATTAACGTTTTGGGTTTCTCTCTTTAAAAAATATGCCTAAATTAATCTCCTTAATCAACGTGATTAATTATCTCTATTCAAATCCATGAATTAATTCTCCACCAATAAATCTAAAAATATTAGTAATCATGAAAAAAAACAGTCATGCAATTAAATTCCTGTAACACCCTAAATTCTGAATCACGGGTAAATCTCGAATTCAAGATTCAAAATGCGTGTGTTAACTCATTATAAAGGTAAACCAGTCTACATATATATATATATATATATATATTTCTTTATAAGTGTACGTAAATGTAGAACATATCATAATGAATTGAGTAAGACATGCACAAAAGTTTAACTTTTTT
>MVGT01004149.1:5126-39919 GCA_002174775.1 Macleaya cordata
CATTGACGGTAGGGGGCTTGAATCTGAAGGAGACGAAAGCAGATTCATTGACGCTACGGGGCGTGAATCTGCAAGATGACGAATGTTGGGGCTCTCAATGACGACGAAAGCAGATTGTCCCGAAGACGACGATAGGCAGGTTCAGCCCTTAGGTGTAAACCTCTAAGACGACGATAGTAGAAAATCTCCAAGACGACGAAAGCGGAGAATCTCAAAGACAGATCTATGGACGCTCTTGGGCGCAGATCTGAAAGAAGACGATAGTAGGGAATCTCCAAGACGATGAAAGCGGAGAATCTCAAAGATAGATCTATGGACGCTCTTGGGCATGGATCTGAAAGACGACGATAATAGAGAATCTCTAAGACGACGAAAGCGGAGAATCTCAAAGATAGATCCATGGATGCTCTTGGGCATGGATCTGAAAGACGACGATAGTAGAGAATCTCAAAGACCACAAAAACGGAGAATCTCAAAGACAGATCCATGGACGCTGTTGGGCATGGATCTGAAAGACGACGAATGTTAGGACTCTCAAAGACGACAAAAGCTGAGTGTCCAGAAGATGATGATAGGCAGGTTCAGCCCTTAGGCGTGAACCTCAAAGACGACGATAGTAGAGAATCTCTAAGACGATGAAAGCCGAGAATCTCAAAGGTGATGGTAAGCAGATTCATCCCGTAGGCGTGAATCTCAATGACGACGAGCTGATTCAGCCCTTGGGCATGAATCTCAAAGACGACGACGAGCAGATTCAGCCTTTAAGCGTGAATCTGAAAGATGGGTCACGTCCAATATAGGACGTACCCGGGGACGAATTGGGGATCATACCTTGTACGTGTGCCCGAGAAATGCAAGCGTCGATGGGACGCAAATGATGCATGTCCTATGCTCTAGTACTGCACGAAGATATCTAAAGATTCCTAATCTGATTAAGGATGACCCTAACTCTATATGTATGAAGATCTCTAAGCTAAATGTGATGTATCTGAAAAAAGACGTGCAAAATAAAGGTGAGGGTAGAATAGGAATTTCACATCGAGTAAAACCCTACGCACCCTCGAAAACAACACACAATCCTAGCTGATGCGACCTAAAGCTACGAGCACACAAAGCCTAACCCTAGGGGGAACTAAGTTAGAGACCTTAATTTCTATTATTGTTTGTTTTTAGGGTTTGGCAAGTTATCAGGCCCTTAGGCCCGACATGAGAGGATGTGGGTTCTTGGACCCGTAAGGAAGAAAAATGGGCTCTAATGGCCCGAGTGATGGTGACGGGCTTTAGGCCTTGGAAAAATGGATCTAGGCCCGGCGTAGAGGCGGGCCCTTAGGCCCAGGCCCGAGAAATGAGCTGTTAAGCTCATAGCAACTGACAAAAAGCCCGAAGGCTAAAAGTTTGGGAAATGAAGGAGGGCCCATGGGCCCACCACGAAAGGATGGGCCTGCAGGCCCAAAATAGCTTATTCAGAGGCTTATTAAGTGTTTTGGTCCTAAACTAGCAAAAATAATCAAAACACTAATATAAATCGCGAATTATTTGGAATCAGTAAACAAGTGAATTAAAGCAGCTCATGATTCACAACTTTAAACTCCAAAACGAGAGTGCAAGTAATGTTCATGCAAAAATATTTTTGCAAAAAAAATGATGAAGTCGCAAACATGATATCAATCATATTAACCATAGGAAAATTCTACATGTGTCATTTCTTCACGTGGCAAGCTTATGCTATTTACTTGACAAAATTAAACGACATGTAATCGTACGAAGAGCGTATCATGATCCATGCATGCACAAAATATCATTACATGCTTGTTTACTCTATTCATGCATTATTTTCATAGTACGTTTATCATTGAAAACACTAGAGCAAAAATGCTAGCTTAATATTCACGTAACCATCACATTGTATGCATGCAATCATTAATTATTTCATGCAAAGTTTACGCATGTCATGTAACATCACATGACACAAAGTTTATATTTACGACATTTTTACCGTAAAAATTTACATGCAAGATTTCATTGAGTCGTCAAAACATTGTTACATCATCACTTCATCACATGGGATGTAAGCTCAACAATGGAAGAAAATAAGTAGAAAGCTCGGATAGTGATTGTTACCTAGCCGACACGAGCCCGTCTACCCGTTTGCAAAAAATCTCTCCCCGTGTCGATGTGCGATGGGGGTGATAGGCGTGCCCCACTCCGTGTCCAAGTGGAGAGTGCCAAAATTCTTGGGATGCTTTGCAAAACCTTTCTTACCAATGATCCGTGAGAGAAAAATGAAAGAAAGAAAAAAATAAATAAATAAATAAATAAAGAAACTAAAAACTACTTTCTCGCAAAACTGTTTTTGCAAGAAAAACCCTTTTTGTTTTTGTGTTTTTTTTCCTTTTTTTTGTTTTGAAAATAAAAATAAACTAAAACTTTTTTTTTTTTGCAAAACTATTTTTTTTAAAAAAAAGAAATAAACTCCTTTTCCTTTTTTGTTTTTTTTTCCTGTTTTTCTTTTTTTTCTATTTTTTTTGCTTTTTTTTTTTAAAAAAACACTTTTTCTGTTTTTTGCTTATCGGGTCATGGGTTCGACTCGATAAGTAGGTCGGACCATTGGGAGTCCGAGGTCGGGGTGTGACAGTAAAGAAGTGTATCTTCATATGATACTCTAAAAAATCGAAGGGCTATATGTTCATAGGTGAGCAGCCTGATTTAAGCGTGACTAAAATTAAGTCACATGATGTAAATTTCCTTGAAGGGGATTTCCCTAGCAGGAGTGAGGTGAATAGAGACTTGAATCTCTATGAAATGGATGATCCATAGGAAGGACTACTGAATCGTCTGGTTAAGGTTGAGGAAGAAATTTTTAGATCTCCTAGGGATAGTGGGAGCGACTTGCCTTCTAGTAAGCTTGTACCACTGGATTAAGACATCCAAGAATCTCAGCTTCGGAGAAGTAATCGTAGAAACATCCCTCGTCGTCGATTATTGATTGAAGATGAGGCTTTTATAGTTTCTCCACTTGATGATGGAGAGCCTAAGTCTGTATAAAAGGCTCTCCCAGCTACTGCTAATAATGAATGGATAGTTGTGATGCAAGATAAGATGGAATCTATGAGGATCAATCATGTCTAGAAACTGGTTGACCTTCCGCCAGGGCATAAGACTATTGAGAACAAATGGATTTTAAAAGTCAAATGCAATGCGGATGGTTCCATTGAAAAGTATAAGGCTCGTCTAGTGGCGAAAGGCTACACCCAAGAAGAGGGTGTGGACTACGAGGAAACATTCTCTCATGTGGTGAGAATTACCTCAATTCGCCTGATTCTAGCTATTATCGCACATATGAATTTAGAACTACACCGAATGGATGTTAAGACGGTGTTTCTCAATGGAGAACTGGATGAGGAGATCTATATGGACCAACCAGTAGGCTTTGTGGCAAAGGATCAAGAGCGCAAGGTCTGCAAGCTCCAAAGATCCATTTATGGCCTAAAGAAATCATCCAAACAGTGGTACTTGAGATTTCATCATTATATCTAATAGGTTTACGATGCTCGAAGAGGACCACTATGTGTACGTTAAACAGTCCAAGGGATGTTTTATTATCCTATCGTTGTATGTCGATGACATCATCCAGCCGAAAAGTAATATGGATATAATTATCACTACTAAAGAGTGGTTGCCCTCTCAATTTGAGATGAAGGACATGGGTGAAGCAAGTTATGTGCTCGGAGTTAAGATCCTAAGGGATCGTTCTAGAAAACTTTTGGGTTTGTCTTAAGAGACTTACATCAAAAGGATTCTTGAGCAATTTTAAATGCAAGACTATAATCCCATAGACATTCCTATTGCTAAAGGTGGAGCTTATGCCTTAAGATGGGTCCTAAGACTTTTGAAGAAGTAAAACGGATGGCCCGAATTCCCTATTCCAGTGCTGTTGGGAGCCTGATGTATGCTATGTGTACTCGGCCTGACATTCGCTATGTTGTTGGCCTGGTCAGTCAGTTTCAGTCAAACCCTGGACCAGCTCATCGGAGGGCGGTCAAGAAGATATTACGTTACCTCAAGGGAACATCAGATTACATGTTATACTACCAGGGTTCAGATCTACGCCTGATTGGTTACTGTGACACCGACTACGGTGGCGGCCTAGATGAGCGGAAGTCCACATCAGGATATGCTTTTTTGCTTAATGGCGGGGTCATTTCCTAGAGCAGTAAGAAGCAATCATGTATCTTTTTATCTACAATGGAGGCAGAATTCGTGGCTTGTAATGATGTTGTGCACGGAAGTCGTTTGGTTGAGGAGGTTCTTACATTACCTTGGAGTTGTCAAGGATACCTTAAATCCTATGACAATCCATTATGATAGCATGCCCACGCTTGCTTATAGTAAGGATCTTAAGTACCACGATAGAAGCAAGCACATTGACGTGAGGAGCAGCTTCATCAGAGATATGATTGCGAATAAGCAAGTGATTTTAGAATACATTCCTACAAAATGCATGGTGGCTGATCCCCTTACTAAACCTATTATGAGGGAGGCCTATCTGACTCACATTAGAGGCCTGGGTTTGCGTAGGTGGCGATTGAATGTATTTTTATTCTCTTTTGAACCAAATATTCATTGCTATATTTTTGGGATATTATTGTTTTAATAAATGCATTGTGCTTCGTCGTAGCATATTCTTTTATTATTACATATAGATACACATTGATACAACTACTTATATGTGTTATGTAAATTAAAAAAATATGTCAGCAGGTAATGATTGGCTTACTCACATAAGGAATCACCTTTGGTGCTTAGATGACCGAGCAAAGATGAGACAATTTATGTCGGCTTGGTTGGGGCCTAGATGAGGTCTAATTATGAGATCGATGATGAATATACCCACTATTTATCATACCTGTTTGTATAGCCAGATATGGGATCTTAATATTTGGCGCTATGAGTAGCGAGCAATTTTGGAGCTCAGGCTAGGCGCTTGTAGAACGACTGAGTCAAGATCTGTAGGGTGCCGGTGAACATAACATATGCTTCTCAAAAGAAGAAATACTCCTCCCTAACACATGTTTAATACCATATGTGCTGAGTGACCTTTTCCGGAGGTGGGTGAATGGATCCCTGCTTCCTCACCATGTGAGTACATGACTATACATATGTACCCTTATTACTTTTAGATTTTTCATGAAGTAAAGAGTTGACGTTTGTGTACTTTAGCATTTTTACCTACAGTCATGAATGATTCGACCTTGAGGGCATAGTTGGGAAAGCGGTCAATTCTGAGACTGAATGATATAAGTGCAGAAGAAAGGTCATCTGATCACATCTATGTATTATATTCACGGGTCGACCACTTATGTTGCCTCATGTGAGCTGCAATATAAGTGTGAATACACTACGATAAAATTAGAGGGTTAAGTAGAGCTCTATAATGAGGGATTAGAGTTGCCTAGACCGATGTGATATAGATGGACCTAGGGAACTATGAAACACCTCTTTTTCTTTGGGTTGATGTCTCAATGCTGACTCAGATAGAGTTGTTAGTATAAAGCTCCCACATGTAGGTACTCTCAGCAGTCGCACAATCTATTAGCTAGTATGAACAGGCTTGAAGATGGCTTAAGTTTTGGGAAGCGTGGCGACGTGACACCCACCATGTGCGTGTGGGAGATGTTGGATTTTGGGCTTAGAGTCCAAATTGGGGCACTCATGGGTGTGCCCGACCCGGTATCCATAAACCCTAAGGCTAAGGTTAATTTAGTGAAACCCTAACATATAAATAACACCATTCTGGGTGTTTTCTATATAGCACAAAATCCTAAAATATGATTAGAAGACTAATCACTATTAGAGAACAGCAAGAGTGTGTACCGCACAGATTCTCAAGCCTGGAGCCATTGATGACTTCTTTGAGAGCTTTTATGATCGTGGATACATAGACATATACTCGCTTTACGTGATGGAGATCACTCGTTGAGGGACATTCATACGCACGTGAAATATACCTGATTCAAGTCGATTTCATCTCCTTTGGATTAAGCGATCAAGTTATGTGTAAACTGAACCCGCTTCTGAAGCCGTTTAATTAATCTCTAATGGTCTTCAGTGGAAGATGTGAGTATGCAATTGGAAGTAGTTTAGAGAGACGATCTCTAATGGATTCTTGTTGGTGTTCTCCGGTAAGTCTTGTGAGATCCTTGATGTATGTTTATTATGATTGCTTGTGTAAGAGTAATATGTTCTTGATAATAGTGGAAGTTTCTCCGGTGCACCTTTTGGTCGTGGATGTAGCCCGTGAAGGTGAACCACGTATATCTTGTGTTGTGGTTGATGCTCTTTTTATCTTTGTCGTTATATTTTCTTGTTGATTCATTGTGATTAAGTCTCAATATCCTTAAGCCTGTTCTGATGTGTGTCAGGAATGTGTTATTGGTATGACGAAATTCTTAACATACAGCAATATGGCGCAACATTTGTAACACGTAGCAGAATTTAAACAAGGGATTTCTAACTTAATTGGAGAGAAGGTGAGGTTTTGGGAGGACAACTGGATTATTGAATTTCCTCTTTGTGAGAGGTTCCATTCCATTTATATGGTTTCAAATTCGAGGAATTTCAAGATACATGACGTTATGATCATGAAATCCTTGAAGTTTCTGACTTACTACTGTTGCTACAATCTTTTCATTTTGAGGGGGAAGATGAAGATGCAAGAATTTAGAGATGGTAAAGCTCAAAACAGTTTACAGTAAGAAGTGTTTATAGTAATCTTTATGTGTCAGATCATGATTTCTATAAAGGGAACTTCATGTGGAATAGCTTGTGGCCTCCGAAGGTTGCCTTCTTCATTTGGATTGTCATCAAGAAAAAAGTGCTTAGCATTGACAATCTAATGAAGATGGGATGGAACTTGATTAACAGATGTTTCTGTTGTAAAAAGAGATGTGAGTTAAACAATCACTTGTTTGTTCATTGTGACTTTGTGTGGCAGATTTGGATGGCGTTCATGGAAGAAGCGGGATTCACTTTTATTTGTCCCTCCAATTTTGAAGACCTCATGTTTCAATGGAATTTTAAGCCTCTCACAAAACGGGCTAAACTTATCATAGAAGTGTTACCGGCATCAATTGTTTGGAATATCTGGTTGGAAAGGAATCAAAGAGCGTAGACAAAGAACTGGACAAAGGTAGAATTATTGCAAACATAAAGATGATGGCTTTTCGTTGGCTTTCTCTTTTGGATTATTTAAAAATATGCATCTAGATGTAATTATAGGTAGGTGGAAACAAATCTTTTTTTAACCTCCTTAAGTTTACTGTAAGGGTTTTTTTGTGTTGTTTTGCAAATATACTAGGTATATCGCCGTCCGGCACGACTCAAAACCTTGGCCATTAGGAGAGAGAGGGGTAGATTGGTTTCTTCTGTTAGTTTTGATGAGAGAGAGGGGGCAGTGAGAGAGCTTATAAAGCAGGACACAATTTATAAAACAGGACAAATTTGCCCCCCGTCCTGAATTGTATAAGAGATTGTACATTCTTCTCTCAATATATTAGTTTGTTTTGCACATTAAAAAAAAATTAGGTACCCTAATCCTGGCTAGCCCAGGGTAAATTAGTTATCAACATACACATGGAAGTCTCGTATATTATAATCTAGAATTATTATATATATCACGTGGGACCCATTTTTGTCTTGTGTATGTGGTCATCCCGAATAAATTTGTGGTAATCTTTCTAGTTTCTACTCTGGCACTCAGCCTTAGTACACACCGATCTATTTCTACTCTATATTTTTTCTACTAACCTACAAATTATTACACCATGTTTACACCACCTTATTGCCCCTACCTGTTGAAGATGATTCAAGAGATAAATTTTTGTAAAGAAGATTTCTTCACCGCTTAGATCGTCCTATTAATTATGTCATTTACCTTACTTTTTATTTACTTATTCTTATTATTTTTTCTTTTCTGAGGATGATTCGATATTTGGATAAAACAAGAAGAAAGGCTTAACTGTCATCTAGTAGCAAGATGAATAGATACAAGAAGAAGGTTCAGCTGTCATCTAGTAACAAGATGAATAAATATAAGAAGAATGGCGTAGATATTTTCTGTCATCTAGAAGGAAGATCAACGATTCTCTCTAGTAGAAGAAAAGCGTACGAGAAGAAGTCAGATGGCATATTTGTAATATAATAGTGTAATATGAACATTTATGTAAGTGCATGTAAAGACAGCTAGATAACAGTTGTCATCATCATTACAGATGACAACTGTTATTCAACTGGCAAGAGGAGCCTTTAAGTTTCTAGAAGGGTCTTGAGGTCTATAAATAGATGACCTAACCCACAAATGTAATTAACTGGTATCTGGAAGAGAAATGAAGAGAGAACTCCTCACTTGGTCCGTGGATGTAGGCCATTAGAGCCGCACCACGTAAATCCTCTTGTATACTTTTACTTTCTCTCTCTAGAACATCACATAAATCATCAAGAATTGAGATGAGATATTAGATTCAGATAATTTGACCTCTCATTTTTGGCGCCGTCCGCGGGAATCGAGATCAGATCTGAACTTTAGTTTTCTGATCTGATCATCAAAACCTAAACGCAATTCTATCCAGCTGATATTCAACGGAAAATGAGTAGGATGCCCTTGCATGGGAAAAAAATTGAAGTAGAGGACATGCTTTTTTTTCATGTAAGGACAGTCCTCGGCACACGTTAGCGCGATGTAAAAAGACGAAAAACCCATCTGTTGAATAATGACGGTGCATGTTAGCAAATCCCAATTAATGAATTTTAACATAAAAATGACCATAACTTTCAAAATATAAATCGGATTTGAACAAAATTTATATCGTTGGAAAGCATTTTTCAAGATCTTTAAAACAAGATCACACATGAATACCAAATTCAAAAAAAAAAAACCCAGAAAAAACCTATTTACCAAGCTTAAAAACAATGCAAATTATAGTTTGCATTGTTTAAAATATAATTTTAAACAAAAGTATTTAAAATAGCTGATGCAAATTCGTTTTTTACTATGCAAATTATAGTTTGCATTGTTTAAAATGTAACTTTTTAGCTTTTTTCTTATTCAATCTAGTTGCATAGAGACTTAGAGAAGTGCATATGCTCAAAACTACTTAAAATAGCTGATGCAAATTACAATTTGCATCGTTTTTTACTATGCAAATTATAGTTTGCATTGTTTAAAATGTAAGTTTTTTAACTTTTTTCTTATTCAATCTAGTTGCATAGAGACTTAGAGAAGTGTAGATGCTCAAAAGTATTTAAAATAGCTGATGCAAATTACAATTTGCATCGTTTTTTACTATGCAAATTATAGTTTGCATTGTTTAAAATGTAATTTTTTTAACTTTTTTCTTATTCAATCTAGTTGCATAGAGACTTAAAGAAGTGTAGATGCTCAAAAGTGTTTAAAATAGCTGATGCAAATTACAATTTGCATCGTTTTTTACTATGCAATCTATAGTTTGCATTGTCTAAAATGTAATTTTTTAGCTTTTTTCTTATTCAATCTGGTTGCATAGAGACTTAGAGAAGTGCATATGCTCAAAACTACTTAAAATAGCTGATGCAAATTATAATTTGCATCGTTTTTTACTATGCAATCTATAGTTTGCATAACCGTTTTTATTATACAAGCAGTTATGGGTTTTCATAGTCTAATTACGAAGATTTTTTTTTTTTTTAAATTTAGTATTGTTGTCTGGTCTCATTTTAAAGATCTTGAAAAATGCTTTCCAAAAATATAAATTTGGCAAATATCTAATTTGTAGATTAAAAGTTATAGCATTTTTAATTTTAAAAAAACTTATTTTCTCTCTCTGCCACGTCATCGGTCAATACAAGCAAAAACAGTTAGAAATATACGTGGTTAGCAAAGAGAAGGGTAGTTTAGGTACCAAAATTTTAGAGTTTTAAAATAAAAGAAGGAATTAACTCCTTTCCTTATAAAACGTTAAAAAGTAGGGATTAGACTTATAAAACAAAAATTGCTTGTCCTCTACTTGAAACTGGTATAAAAGGAGGGCTTTCAGCCCAATATTGTGTAAATTCAAAGATTCATCATAATTTAGATCGAGAAAATTTCGTCACAAACGTATGCTCAAGATGGTTCAGAAATCGATCATCGGATGAAATCTGTTTATGGCAACCGTCGGATTTTAGAGAAAATATATTTTCTCTCTCTAAAATGCATTTTCTCTCTCTAAAATGACGGAGACTTCAACAAAAATGTTTCATCTAGGAAGATTTCAGCAAAAATGATCCAAGAGGCTTTCTCCTGTGGATTCGAGATCAGAAAAAGAAAGGTGAAACCTCCACAAAAGGTTCGATCTGCATCGAATTGATCATAACGCTTTCAGATCTCTCCGATCCTCGTTGGATCCGAACTCAACCTCAGATCTGCATCGAATTGATCATAACCTTCAAGATTTGTATCGGAAAAATCTGGAGAACGGTATTAGGGCGGAAAAATTGGGTTAAAGAACGCCATGGATCCACACTCTGTTCCATATAAGTCATCTTTATTTTATTTCTCTAAAACTTTTAGATCTTAGTTCCTAAATTCAAGAATGCAGTTCGATCTCTATTCTGACTCTGTTTCAAGAATTTTAGTCAAACTTTTGATCTAATAGTTTAGCTATAGAAAATCTTAAAATAAACAAATCTAATTGGTCAATTAGCGAGATCATTTGCATCTTTAGATTTTGATATTTATATATTTACGTTATAGAAAATTTAGATGCGCTTCTTGAACATATTTGTTTCGATTGATCTTTCATTCCATTTGGATGAAATTTTACTCATAAACTCAATATTTAGGAGGTTGCATGTTTGTACTCCAAGTGTTCGACGAATTGGTCAAGACTTGTTACATCGTTAAAATTTGTACTTTGTTACTTGGGGATTTTCAATATTTTTCAGTGTTCTGTGAATGTTTGTTAAAATGTCCAAACTCTTTAAGGATTGTCTTCTTTTGATTTTGTACCTTCTTGAAAGAACAAATTATGTATGTTGTATGTTGTATTTTTCAGTGTTCGTTTAAATAATCTGATCTCATTTCATGTATGTTGTATGTTGTTGTTTTTCATAAGTGTTTCTCAAGTATTTCTATCTCAAAAAACTCAGTTACGGAAATAATTTGTTCAAAAAAATCTGCAACAAGATAAGTCCAT
This sequence comes from Macleaya cordata, assembly GCA_002174775.1. NCBI lineage: Eukaryota > Viridiplantae > Streptophyta > Magnoliopsida > Ranunculales > Papaveraceae > Macleaya > Macleaya cordata. The sequence goes on from MVGT01004149.1 coordinate 16,337, forward strand.
ATACAATTCTGAATGAACTCTTTACATTATGCAATTTTTACAAATATTAGTAATTTCTTCATCACCTGAATGTTAAAGAATTTTTAAGACTAGAAATTAAGGGCAGATGGAGGCGTCTATGTTAGACTTCAAGGTGGAAGTTGTCATCTGCTTTCTGTGATATCTGATTAAAAAAAAAAGAAAGAGAAAAGAAAAGAAGAAAAGAGAAAGGGGGATAGCCGATTTAATGATATCAGTAGAAAATGGTGATTTGTTTGTTTCTGTTCAGTACAAGATTCGATATTCATTTTCATTTTCGTATTTTGTTTCTGCAGAAATAGGCATTCCTTAAATTAATCCTATGTGATTGATTGACCTGAATCAATGTTTTCACCGATTATTTAACCGATATTCAGAGATATTTTGGTTTTATTGAACAATCTGTTGTAAGAGATTCACCTCTCTATGTGACATTCATCTCTGTTTTAAGTCATAAATCTGCTATAAATTTGTTATTTATTAGCAATCCTGAAATGGTGTTGAATTGCAATGAATTGTTAGTGCCTTATAGGTATTTTTTAAATAGCCTGAGAAGTTTTTCTATAATATTGGTAAGGTTCTTTCTATAAATTAATTCATTTCAAAGAAACAGTTCATCATTTCAGAAAATAAATAGTCACAATGCTATGCATTTCTAGGTTGATATTCTAGGGAAACATCATTCCAAATAACTTTCTAGTCATTAACAATAGAAATGATCTTTTTAGAAAGATTCATCTCTTCAAGTGAAATACATCTACCTTAGCTCTGTTTTACTTTGATCTTATTTAACCAATATCTTAATTTGTAACTCGTCTACTGCTTTGTTAATGCACTTTAAGGGCATGTTTGTTTTTTGTCTGATTCGGCATCTGAATCTGACTCGACATCTGAATAGGGTTGAGTCAGATTTCAGAGCGTTTGTTTTTTAGTTTTTAAATTTCTGACTCACTTTTGACTCAGCTAGAATATCTGACTCGTAGGTAAATGAGTCAGGTATAAAATAAAGCTGAATGGTGAGGACTCCATCTGACTTGGGTTAAATGACGAACTTACCCCCGTGATATTTAAACACAAATCGATCAAATTTTTCCATCTATTGGACAAAACACAACTCTCTCACCTCTTTCTCTTCCAAATCAAAACCCTAGACAAATGAAACCAAACCCTAGAGAAATGAAACCCTAACGAAGATCCGAGCTTGCAGATCCGCCTAAAGATTGATCTCTACGTTTTAAATCTAAACTTCTTCACTCCAAGCTCTTCATCATCTCTCCCCGGCTTATGTTGATCTCTGTGTTTTATTAGGTTAGTCTCTCTTTCCCTATGTCTCTCTCTAGAATGATTGTTTTGGTTTTACATATTAAGTTCTAGGGCTTTTTTTTTTAATCTCTCTTCTCTTCGCCATTGTTTTTCCATATTTTCTTGCGTATATTTTCTGTTTTTTATTTAGAGAACAATTACAAGGTTAAATTTTGATTGCTTGAATAAGTAGTTCTTCCCCTTATTCCCATCTAATTTTGTTTACTGTCATTAATTTCTGGCATGGTGATTAACTTTAGTGCATTTATACCTTGTTATTGATTCGCTTTTTGATCCAATTCTTGTTAATCTTTAAAACATTTTGATATCCACTCTTGTTAAATTTGTTACCATGTATCCTAGGTATTTGTGAATTTGTTTATGAGATCTTATGTACACAATCTTTATTTTCTCTTTATATGAAAATTTAATATATTTCCTAATGGTTCTTTGAGAAGATTTTGTAGATTTCTCTACAAATTTCTGGTTTGAAAGAGTTTTTTGAACATAACCTAATTAAGTAGGTACTTTGAATAAATTAAGGTGTTTGCTATATCATTCATAAGCTTTTGAGTTCATTTGGGATACAGTAAAACCATTAATAGAAATCATACGTAATGTTTGCAAATTATGAGATCTCACAAATGATTTTATGGTTTTAATATATTATTCATACAAAGTCTCAGTTCACTTAGGTGTTTGCTATATTGTTCATGAGCTTTTGAGTTCATTTTTATGGTTTTAATATAGTTGTTGGAAAAAAAATTTGTACATTTCAACCTGTTTATTATGCCTATGAAATCAAGTTTGAATAGCTTTGAGCATTATATTTCTCTTCTTGTTTCATCTATATTATAAGATATTTTCAAATTCTTATATAACTGTCCAGTATATAACTGTAAAGGGCTCCATTGTTTTAATTACAACAGTGTCGAATCCCTATTATTTTACTTTATATCTTTTTCCTACTTTGAAACCGTTTATCCATTTGGTTCAAGATTACTTTGGCAAATTTCAGTTTCTAAATACTAGAGCTGTTCCTGAAAAATTGATAGTCCCGACAATTTAAATAACATGATGCTCTAAGCTTTGGAAATTGGAATTGCTAAGGTAGGTTTGGAAAGTATTTCATATATGAATTAATTTTCAAAAAGTCTAGATCAATAAAGTCTTTTGTATAAATTGCAGTCAATTTCTTTAAGAAGTTCCAGTTCTCTACAAGTTTTTCAGCTTTTACTTTACAATTTTAAAGTATTTTATATTCGGTATAATTATTTTTACCTTCCAATTCTTATTAAACTTTTTTCTGCATTGTAGAGTTCTTGTAGTTGTTTTTCTTTTCTTTTTACAGATGTATCACGAAACATTTTAAATGTTTGATAGATGGACTGAGACAATTTCTGACTTATAATTACATGTATCTCAATTTACATGTTGCTGGAGATAACGATGTATTCGGTAATAGAACTAGATGGTTCTAAGCTCTAAAGACATTTATCTTTAATAATTACTCGTTTCTTATTCATATTTAACCTAAGAAGAGAAAAATTTAGTACATTAAGAACAATCTTTTGCGAGAACATTCGGATACCATCCTATCTGACGACTTGAAGTTTTATTACTTACTCAGTTTTATACTACTTGGTGGAGTAGTATAACTACTCATGTTATACAGTTTTTATATACAATTTTTCAATAACGTAGATGTATAGTACGTTAATCCACCTCATTACTCGTATGCTTAATGTACTTGGTTATCCAAATATTTTGTATAATTTCTTTTCTAAACAGTTTTATTCATTTAAATATTATTTCAAACATTTGGTTTTATTAGTGTGGTACTGAAACATTATGCATATTCCTCAACTTGTTCTATGAAGTAAGACTTCACACAAGAAGTTGTAGGTTCCTTCTTAAATCGACACTTGTCACTTAGTAAGGCCACTTGGTCACAGTTATCTCTTTCTCTTAGTATTACATTTCTTACACTTTAGACACATGGAACATATTCTGCCACATGGTCATTGTAGTCACTTGATGGTAAATATTTTAAGACATGTAATTAAAAGATGAAAACAGGTCTTCTGTTATGATTTTTGGGTACACAATGTTATGATTTCTGGGTACACAATATATCTCTCTGTAAAATCATATAAACTTATTCTCTCTCTGGAAGCTTACAAATACGTACAAGATTTTTGTTTCTGTTTCTTACATCTGTATTAACAAAACAAGAGCCATAACATATATATAAGATGGAAAAGATAAGTATGCATGTGAAGGGATGGTGGTGTTAGGACACCTACACCATGGGTGTCGAGCCCACTGCACGCATGTTATAACACTCCCCCTTGGATGTCCACCATTCTAAGATAATTGCCTCATTAAAAACTTTACCAGGAAAACCCAGAGGGACAAAACCTGAGCGAAAGAAAAGAGTACAAAGACCTAGAAGAGTGTTGGACTCGCATAAGCTGCCTCATTAAAAACTTTGGCAAGGAAAACCCAGAGGGACAAAACCTTGACAAAGGAAAAAGAGTACAGCGCGATAAGGTCGAGTCAGACAAAAGCAGGCACTGGTATACTCCCCCTGATTGAGCAGGCACTCAATCAATTCGCTTGATGATACATCTGTCTCATACCGATACCATAAACCAGCTTTCTAAACATCGCCGTAGGCAGAGACTTGGTGAATAGATCAGCAAAATTCTCACAGGATTGTATCTGTCGGATATCAATCTCACAGTTCTTCTGGAGATGGTGAGAATAAAATGGCTTCGGCGAAATATGCTTGGTTCTATCACCTTTGATGTAGCCTTCTCTGACTTGTAATATGCAAGCATCATTGTCTTCAAAAATGACTGTTGGAATATCAGTGACAGAGGGTAGAACGCAAGAGCTTCTAATATGCCCAATCAGTGATCGTAGCCACACACATTCCCGGCTGGATTCATGCAATGCAATAATCTTCAAATGATTCGAAGAAGTGGCTGGAAGACTTTGCTTGTTGGATCGCCAAGAGAATGCAGTACCACCACTTGTAAAAATATAACAAGATTGGGAAATAGCTTTGAAGGGATCGGAGAGATATCCGGCATCAGTGTATCCCATTATCTGAGAGCCATTTGATGGGTTTCTCGGATAGAATAATCCCATGTCTGCAGTTCCGCGGAGATATCGGAGAATCTGCTTGACACCTGTCTAATGTCTCCTTGTCGGGGCAGAACTGAACCTGGCTAACAGATTCACTGCAAATGCAATGTCTAGTCTAGTACACTGGGCCAAGTACATCAATACGCCGATTGCACTCAAATATGGTACCTCAGGGACAAGTAGTGCCTCATCTTCTTCCTTTGGTCGGAATGGGTCTTTCTCAATATCAAGAGATCTCACAACCATAGGAGTACTCAATGGATGTGCTTTGTTCATGTTGAAACGCTTCAAGATCTTCTCAGTATATGCCGTTTGATGGACTAAAACTCCACTTGAGTGATGCTCGATCTGCAAGCTAAGACAAAATTTCATTTTCCCGAGATCTTTCATCTCGAATTCCCTTTTCAGGTATTCAGCAGCATTACGGAGCTCTTCAGGAGTCCCGATTAAATTTATATCATCGACATACACAGCGATGATAGCAAATCCAGATTCTGACTTCTTTATANTCTTTTGATTCTAGAAAAGAAGTTAGGGTTGACTGTGGTGAAGAGTATGATTAGACTAGGACACTACTTGGTTTTTTTATGTAGTCTTCCATTTCTCCTTCATCATATTGTGTATTTGAGATTTCTATGCGTGTTTATTTTTGTTCATAACTTTCTTGGAAGTCTCATTTTGGTTCAAATGAATTATTATGGATTATCCTATATGCTGGTTATCTCTATATGCTTCAAGTCTCTTTTATCATCGTGAATGGTTTTGACTTGTTGAATGGTGAACCTCCCGTCTTATGCTCCTCTACCCCCTCGTGCCTTTGTCGATTTCATTACAAAAAGGGGGAGAAGTAATTATGGGGGAGTTGTATAAGAGAGGGGGAGTTTCAAGAAATTCAAGGTTGATGTTTACTGTGTATATTATGATGCCTTGATGACTCTTGTGTGATTTTGCAGAAATTTTCCTGTGATTGTTGTCCATTTATTATTGGGGAGGTTTTNTATAAATATCTGTATCTAACTTCTCGTACAGATACGCAGTGACCACATCCATCAGATGCATGTCGAGCCTTTCTGAGACTACCAGACTAATCAGATATTTAAATGTAATAGCATCCATAACAGGAGAATATGTCTGTTCATAATCAATCCCTGGTCTCTGTGAAAAACTTTGTGCCACGAGTCGCGCCTTATAGCGAACGACCTCGTTTTTCTCATTGCATTTTCTTGCAAAGACCCATTTGTTTCCCACCGGGTTCACATTCGCGAGTGTTGGTACAACTGGTCCAAACACCTCACGCTTTGCAAGGGAAGCCAACTCTGCTTGGATAGCTTCTCTCCATTTTGCCCAATCAGTTCTATGTCGACATTCCTCTATAGAGCGTGGCTCAATATCATCGTTCTCTGTGACGATGTCAGTAGCTACTGAGAAGGAAAAAATATCGTCGACAATTATTTCATTGCGATTCCACATTTCTCCGGTACATGCATAATTTATAGAGATTTCCTCATTTCCCTCTCCTGGGGATTGTACCGGTCCCTCTCCTGGGGATTTGCCTTCTTCAAGAGGCATATCATCAGAGAATGTGGATCGTTCAATGATACTCTCTCCGGGAGTATTTACATTTATTGATTGGCATTTCCTCTTCCTGGGAACAGAATCTTTCGAACCAAGGGGTCGCCCACGCTTTTGGCGTGCATTAGACGACTCATTTGCTGCAAGTTGTCCTACTGGGGTCACATGCCCTCTCGGGACATCAGCTCTTACAGCATGTCTCTCCGGGACATCAAGTTTAGCTGGAGCATTTGCAGCAGGTATATATGACTTGGTAACTTTAGCTGCGTCATTAAATGCATCAGGCATTTCATTGGCAATTTCCTGAAGATGAACAATCTTCCGCACCTCAATGTCACAGGCATTGGTACGAGGATCAAGATGAGACATAGATGGTGTGATCCAGGAAATCGCATGTCGTTCTTCTGACGACGAATCACGCCGTTCTACTGACGACGGATTGTCTCCCCCTAATGACGGGAAGACTGTCTCATCAAAATGACAGTCCGCAAAACGGGCGGTAAAAACATCACCTGTCATTGGCTCAAGATAACGAATAATATAAGGTGAATCAAAACCAACATATATTCCTAGCCGACGCTGAGGATCAAACTTGGTGCGTCGCGTAGGGGCAATAGGAACTTGCACAGCACAACCAAAAACACGCAAATGTGAAATATTTGGTTGGTGACCCATAACAAGATGCATAGGAGAATACAAATGATATGCAGTCGGACGAATCCGAACCAATGCAGCTGCATGTAAAATGGCATGTCCCCAGGCTGCAACTGGTAGCTTAGTTCTCATAAGCATAGGCCGAGCAATGANAAGATGAACAATCTTCCGCACCTCAATGTCATAGGCATTGGTACGAGGATCAAGATGAGACATAGATGGTGTGACCTAGGAAACCGCATGTCTTTCTGCTGACGACGAATCACGCCATTCTCCTGACGACGGATTATCTCCCCCTAATGACGGGAAGACTGTCTCATCAAAATGACAGTCCGCAAAACGGGCGGTAAAAACATCACCTGTCATTGGCTCAAGATAACGAATAATAGAAGGTGAATCAAAGCCAACATATATTCCTAGCCGACGCTGAGGACCAAACTTGGTGCGTCGCGTAGGGGCAATAGGAACTTGCACAGCACAACCAAATACACGCAAGTGTGAAATGTTTGGTTGGTGACCCATAACAAGCTGCATAGGGGAATACAAATGATATGCAGTCGGACGAATCCGAACCAATGCAGCTGCATGTAAAATGGCATGTCCCCAGGCTGCAACAGGTAGCTTAGTTCTCATAAGCATAGGCCGAGCAATGAGCTGAAGACGCTTCACAAATGATTCTGCTAGACCATTTTGTGTATGAACGTGAGCAACAGGATGCTCTACGTCGATGCCAACTGCTTGGCAATAAGCGTCAAAAGCTCGAGATGTAAACTCGGCAGCTCCATCAAGACGGATAGACTTGATGGGGAATTCAGGGAAATGTGCACGTAATCGTATAATCTGAGCGAGCAAACGTGCAAAGGCAACATTGCGAGTGGATAATAGGCAAACATGCGACCACCTCGCAGAAGCATCCACCAAGACCATAAAATATCGGAATGGTCCACATTGGGGATGAATAGGCCCACAAATATCTCCCTGAATTCGTTGCAGAAAAGCTGGGGATTCAACAACGACCTTGGTTAAAGATGGTTTAAGCACCAATTTACCCAGGGAACACGCTGCACAAGCATAATCTTTGGACATCAGAATCTTCCTGTTCTGTAATGAATGTCCCTGCGTGTTTTGAATTATTCTACTCATCATGGTAGAACCTGGGTGACCAAGTCGGTCATGCCAAAGCATAAACGCTTTCGGGTCATTGAACTTCTGGTTCAAGACGGCATAAGATTCAACCCTTCTTATTATCGTATGATACAAACCAGAGGAGAGAGCTGGGAGCTTCTCTAATATACGCTTCTGGTGTGAGACAGTGGAGGTAATACACAAGTATTCCATATCATGCTCATTCACTGTCTCAAGGTGGTATCCATTACGACGTATGTCTTTAAAGCTCAACAGATCTCTCCTGGATCTGGAGGAATATAAAGCATCGTCAATATCAAGTATTGTACCACCCGGGAGCATAATACTAGCTCTACCAGAGCCCTCAATCAAACTGGTCGTACCAGTGATAGTAGTCACGCAAGCCTTGAACATACTCAAGCTCGTGAAAAATTTACTATCACGGAGGATTGTATGGGTCGTAGCACTGTCTGCTAGACAAACATCCTCGCCATATTGGCTTTGTTTGGATATGTCTCTGCTTGGACCAATATCTCGGGATATGCCTCTGCTTGGGTCCATATCCTTTAAAAAATAAAGCAAGTATAAGCATATACACAAAACGCTTATATTATATATGAACAAAAGTAGTACAGAAAAGTAATACAAGAAAAGTAGTACAATTGGTATGAACATACTCAATCCCCAATTGTATGGCAAAACTCTAATTGGTGTGAACATGCTCACCCCCCAATTAGTTTGCTTACATCCTCTCCTTCTAGATCGAGAAACATATCGGACAACTCCAGGTGGGTATCATCAGTGGGAACACCATTACAAATATAATTTGTCTCGGCACCAGTTTTGGCTTTCTTACATGAAGCCTGATACAAATCGACTAGGTGCTCGGCCGTATAACAATTACGCGCCAGGTGTCCTTTCATGCCACAACGATAGCAGGTTACATCTCTAGGGGGTCTATTCCAACCTCTCCCTTTCCCTTGCTTCGTTTTGCCTCTATCCCTCTGTTGGGGATCAGCGTTATCCCTCTTCTGGGGATTTTGTGTAGCATGATTTGGATTATTCCACTTCCCAGAATTATTCCGTCGGTAGCGTCTACCGCGCCTACCTTTATAACCAGGTCGTCCACGTCCCTGTCCTGAAGCAGTCGCTGCATAAGCTTCAGGTACAGACGTAGAACCAGTGGGACGAGCCTCATGCTTCAATAACAACAATTCATTATTTTTCTCGGCAACTAGAAGGCAGGAGATCAATTCAGAATATTTTTGAAACCTACGCTCTCTATATTGCTGCTGTAACAGCACATTAGTGGCGTGGAAAGTGCTGAAGGTTTTCTCCAGCAGCTGCGCATCAGTAACAGTATCACCACACAGTCTCAGCTGCGAGGTTATTCTGAATAAAGCCGAATTATATTCTGTTACCGATTTGAAGTCATCCAACCGCAGGTTCCTCCAATCATTCAAAGCACCAGGATGTATGACCATCGACAAGTGGCCAAATCTATTCTTTAAACAGCTCCAGAGGACTAACGGATTTTTCACCGTCAAATATTCAGATTTAAGTCCCTCATGGATATGGTGCCGAATGAAAATACTGGCAGCAGCAGCACGACTCTCTGTGGTCGACTGATTTCCTTTCCGGATAGTATCTCCGAGTTGCTTAGACGCGAGATGGAGTTCCATATCAAGGACCCAGGAAAGATAGTTGTTTCCAGTGATATCTAAAGCAACAAACTCAAGCTTCGTTAGATTCGACATGGAAATAAGACAAAACAAGTATACCTTTCTGATTTTGTGAGATGCCCAGAAGCTTCGGGTTGATCACAAAATGTCGAGGTCTCGATCTTGAAAGTGGTAGAGACTCGTGCTGATAACGTATTATGATTTCTGGGTACACAATGTTATGATTTCTGGGTACACAATATATCTCTCTATAAACTCATATAAACTTATTCTCTCTCTGTAAGCTTACAAATACGTACAAGATTTTTGTTTCTGTTTCTTACATCTGTATTAACAAAACAAGAGCCATAACATATATATAAGATGGAGAAGATAAGTATGCATGTGAAGGGATTGTGGTGTTAAGACACCTACACCATAGGTGTCGAGCCCACATGAGAAATGCATGGTGGGCAGCCACCAATGCACGCATGTTATAACATCTTCATTATTAAACTTGTTTATTCTATTTCATTTGTTCATTAAAGTTTCAGAAAAGGCAATAACTAACTTTTGCAGGTCTAAAGGTTCCATTTCTTTACATTTTATATCTATGGGTTCACTATTAAAATTGTATTTTTCTTGTCATTTAAAATTGTCTTACTCTCACTATCATGTTATTTCCATAGTAAGTTTGTAAAGAGCTGGAAAACATGCATTATAATGATTAGAAATTAGAAATAAAAGAATTAACAAGGATTTTTGAAGGAAAATTAGGGCAATTGCTAAGATTGAAGGTTTACCCACGTGTAGAGTTTTAGTTATTTTTATCATGTTTGCAATATCTTTGTTTTCTATTTTTGCAGGTCTTAAGTGTTATGCAAATTTTACAGGTTCATTTAGGAATGTTCAGGAGTGAATCTTTTAGGTACACAAATGGGTGTTATGAAACTATTCAAGAGTGCGTCATGAGAAAATTAAATGGTACTGATAACAAGATGAATGAGATGAATGAAAGACATGTCATCCTGCAGAAAGATAAAAGGTGAAGGGCTAGAATGATGAGTAAATGTTGAAGAAGGGTTACAAGCTTAGAAAACTGGGTTAACAACAAGAAAAACAGGGGCAATTGTAGAAGTACAGATAGATGCACAAATGCAAGTTAGAAATTTCACCAATCTCATAGATACATGATGAAGAACTTTAAATAAAAAGATCCAGCAAGCACGTAGAAGATAGAAAAAATTCAATATATCTCCACAAGAAGTTTAACTAAATTAACAGGGACATCCAGCATGCCAAAGGATAACTGTAGACAGTAGAGTAAGATTTTAAAGAAAGGAGTCCGCATAAAATGCTGCAGCTACGTATCCGTGTAAAATGATGCATCTAGAAGAGAGATGATCGTTTGCAACAGCAAAGTGGGGCAAAATCACAAAGTCAGCTCACTATGAATATTAATACAACATCAATATATATATAATATGATTAACAATATCCTTTGCAAGACATAATCCCATGCAAAGATAACATCCCAAAAGCTGGGCTCTCATCTGGTTTCTAAGATTTAGCCTCGAGATCTTAGTATTTTTTCGGTTTACACACAAACTGGCATGATTTCTAGAGTTTGCCCAAAAGCTAGGCTTGGCAGGTTTTTTCAGTTTTACTTCAACAAACTGGCAAGGTTTAAAACTTGTCCCAAAAGTTCATGGTTTTTCGGCATTTTTACCTTAATAATGTCCGAAGGTTTACTACTTTTTCCCAAAAGCTTGTTTAAACTTTTCACCCAAAAAGTCGGAGTTTTTAGCTTAATCTCTATCGAAAAGCTAAGCAGTGGTTTCATAGGCTTCACCACGAAGAAAAGCGAGGTTTCTAGCTAAAACCTAAAAGCTAGCAAACTGATATGTTACACAATGATGATCTTTTTCTTATCTGCATATAAGATGATTTCTACATTATACCATCTATAACACAGATGAAATAAAAAAAATAGGTTTCCAGGTACATCCACAAAACCTCGGACTCATACGGTTTCCAGGATCCTACCACAAATCCTTGGTGGTTTTATCAGTTTTACACACAAAACTGAACGAGAAGAAAAAGACTCTTGCAGCAAATACAGGCAGCTTTCTATCAAATGGACATCTACATTCAGCTCTCAGATAGGACAAATAAAAGTGTTTTTTATTTACTTACATCATACGGCATATAATATACATCATATGTCATGCATCATACATCATACATCTTGCATCATTTCAAATACATACAACATATCTCGTATAGAGCCGCACTGTGCATTCAAGAAAGAATCGGGCAAGTAAACATATAAACTGGGGCATGTATATATATTCTAGGGCAACTAAGCATATATAGTGGGCCAAGTCCAATATACGATTGGGGCATGTATACAAATGAACTGGGGAAGGTCGAAACTAGACTGGGGCAGCTGTTTGTTGTGATTAAGAAAAGGATTTTTACGCTAAAAGAGTTTTGAAAGCAGTTCTGGGGTAGAAATGACTATGCACTTGAAAGCAGAAATCTATTCGTCAGCAGGTTACCAGATGTTATTTTCTTTATGGGAAACAAGAAGTTAACTTCATTCCTACATCACGAGTCCAAATAAGGCCAATTGAGATTTTTCTTATCGAACTTTCAACAAGTTCAGTTCGCCAAGAAAAAGGGCAAAATATATAAGTCGACAAAAAGAAGACAAAAATTTACAATTAAGATTTTTCTTCGTGAACATTCAATAAGTTCAGTTCACCAAGAAAAAGGGACAAAATGTGGAGGTCGATATTTGGATAAAGCAAGAAGAAAGGCTCAACTATCATCTAGTAGCAAGATGAATAGATACAAGAAGAAAGGTTCAGCTGTCATCTAGTAACAAGATGAATAAATACAAGAAGAATGGCGTAGATATTTTCTGTCATCTAGAAGGAAGATCAACGATTCTCTCCAGAAGAAGAAAAGCGTACGAGAAGAGGTCTGATGGCATATTTGTAATATAATAGTGTAATATGAACATTTATGTAAGTGCATGTAAAGACAGCTAGATAATAGTTGTCATCATCATTACAGATGACAACTATTATACAACTGGCAAAAGGAGCCTTTAAGTTTCTAGAAGGGTCTTGAGGTCTATAAATAGATGACCTGACCATCAAGAAGTGAGATGAGAGATCGAATTCAAATAATTTGACCTCTCAATCTCCTAAAAAAATCAAATCATTTTGAATTTTTTAATAATATCAAAAGTTGATTCAAATTTTAAGCTTTTTAAATTATCCATTTGTACGATTAAAATTTCAACCAACTTTTTAAGAAGTTGTAGTTCCATAAAGAACAGAAGAAATGATTTTTTGTTAAGATAATCTACATGATAAGGATAGAGATAGACCGATTTTGGATCAACCCCAGTTTAATGTCAGTTTGCACCAGTGATGGGGTGAACTGCATCTAAACAAGGGGTAATTTATACTTTTACGAGGTAGAATTTGTTCTTGTTTTTTAATCGTCCCGAATTCACTAACTAAAAGCTTTTTATTTTTTTTAAGAACCTCTATCTCCTTCTTTATTATTGTAAAACCCTTGGTGAATTCAAAGAATGAAATAAATAAACTCAGCCACTTTGATAACACGAAAATTCTTAGTAAAAAATTGTTATAAGAATCTAAAAAAGATCGAATGAACTCATGATTTAGATAAATCATCCCTTCGACCAAATTGAATCATTTTGAAGCTATCATGCCAATTAGTAGTATGTTTTTTATTGTAGTTATAATTTTTAATTACAATGGTATCCTATATTTAAAACAGTACCATGATCGACTTTTTAAACAAAAGGTTCCATATTAGTTTTAAACGGTTTCATTTCTTTGTACCTGTTAGAGCCATGGAAAGATAAATGGATTCCCGTATACTCTGAGATCTTTGCGATGTTTACTTAAAATCAAGTTCTGTACGTCTTCGATTATCAATTCGACCATGCAAGTGATATGTGAAAATTATACTTAAATGGGTTCGGTACATTATTTGATTGAATGCATGCAGGTGTTCAATTCCTAGTACCATGAGAAGTTGGTTGCATTCTTCATCTACAACTCATCAAGTAGAAGCCGTTCATCATTTGTGGAAAAAATGTGGAACAAAACAATGTGTAGGAGTTTTTGAAGACGTCAAACTTGGGGAAGGAAAATTGATCGAGAAGGTCAAACTTACAATGGCGTTATGGCTCGAAGGTCAGGAAGATTTCATAGGTATCTCGATGGAGAACAATGTAGTACGTTGGAGGGGAACGTTTTATGAACCACATTGAGGTTAGTTTATGTTTGAAGTCTGAGTGATGTTTATGTTGATGGATATATCTGATGTACTTATTCATAATCATTCAATAAAAAAAATTCGATAAAAAATACAAACAATACTTCTTATTAATCAAATGTAAGATTACATAGTACCCTGACTAAGTGAAACCAATTAAATTGAGTTAAATGATTCAAAATAAAAACTAAAATTCTCTTTGCTCGTTTTTTTTTTTTAGGTTGGAGTAAACTGCTAAATATTAGAACCATATAATAAGGGCAGTTTCAACAACTTTTAAAATTTGAAAGTTGGTTGAACAAATACTAACTGGGGGTAGATCTAGAACTACCCTATCACCCCACTAAGTGAGGTGAACAGAAATTATGCAAATAATAACATAAAAAGTTCAATAAAATAAAGTAATTATATTTTGAAGTCATAAAATGAATTTCAAATAATGAATTCAAATAATTCGTGTAAGTTAACAATTCATGTATTTTTATCGTACATTGAAAGATAATTCTTCAAAAAAATTTAAACGAGTGATTGTAACAAAACTTCATATTAGCCCTCCGCTAGGTAAATTCCTGGTTCCGCCCCTGGACTCTCACTCTCACCTGCACTCGTGGAGAAAGTCTTGAAGGAGCTCAGTAGTTTAGGAGCCCTTGCGCTTTCATTGTTCCGGTGGGTCGAAAAGCAGTAAGGTTTCAAACACACCACTAAGGACAAATCTAGTGGGATATGTAAAAATGGATCCCTTAATATCCAACCATAAAGGTTAAGAGGTATTTTTGCTCTAGTGGTAATCCCTTAAAAGGGAGTAAAAAAAAGAAAATAAATAGATATAGGAAAGAGAGAGAAAAAAGGAGAAGAGAGATATTATTTGTTAGTTTTTTTTATAGGAGACAAAATAGGAAAAGAAAGAGAGATAAGTTGGTTTCCTATTTAATAGGAATAAATAAATTAAAATTGCCGCTCAACCGTTGAGCCCCACGCGTCGGCTCTCCACTAAGGATCCCTACTCCAGTGGAAAGGGATCCATTTTAACATGTTAAGGGACTCCACGGGAGTACCCAAACTGCTTGATCAAGCAGTTTAGCAACCCCACTAGACTTGACCTAACACCTACAATGCTCTCATTGAAGCTCTAAGCAAGATCAAATAGTTCAAATTGATCTGGGACACCGTCCATTCCATGAAGCCCAAGGGTCTTTTGACTAGAGACACGTTTGGGTTGATCGAGCGTAGGTACGCCAGAGGTAGGAAACTGTAATACCCGTAATTTAGGAGTAAGGGTATTTTTAGAATTTCGTAGTGCATTTTTTAGGTGGCTATATTCTTTTCTGTTTTGTTTTATGGTGTTTATGGATTTAGGATAACCTAGCACCTAACCTAGATTCACTTAATAATTGGAATATAGGTAGCCTTATATCCAACCAATGTTTAAGTGGGAGGGGGACCCACTTAAATTAAGAAACCCAATTTTTGAGAAACTTTTGGTCGTAGAAATATGGGTGAACTATTAATGTTAGTAACTTATTATTTTAACAATTAATTAAATTAGGGACCCATTTAATAAGGGACCCACTTAATTGGAAGTTCACATATTTTAGGAAACCCACTAGAATTGGGTTAGTGTTAATATTTTGAGGGGGAAAGGTTTCCAATGAGTTTTTGGAGGGGGGCTCACTTATTAGAAACACTTTTATAATTAAACTAGTAAGTTGGAAAGCAACCTGTTTTAGGAAACCTACTACAGTAGACAACTTAGGTTTTTCTATCGATATAAAAAGGGGGCTTTCTATTAGGGATGCTTGATGGAAAGAGAGAGTTCAAGGGAGAGAGAACTCGATAAGGAGAAGAAGAAGAGGTCTGCAACTTCAACAATAGTTAGATAGAGAGGAAGACTAGGAAGAACCCTAGATTTCAAAAGATCAGTCTACTTCGTGAATCCGGTAGGTTTCTATACTCCTATGAGCTTTGTAGGCTCTACCAATCTGTTCTTTTTCTATATGCTCATGACGATGGGAACAAGTATGTGTTGAATTGATTTGGGTTAAATCAAGTTTTATCGGACAGGTTAGATGTGGATCATGTTCTAATTGAATGTTTGCAGATCTGACTTTATATATGAAGGTGGAAGGGTTTATTTCAGAACCAGTTTATTTTATTTCTCTTACTCTTAAGTTTAATGATGGATAAACCTACCTAGGGCTAAGCTATACAACATATATATACATCGTCATGATTTTGTACACCCATGCTTGATCACGTTTAATATTTAAAGAATGAGGTGTCTTACAATAAATTAGACTTGCGTTGCCTAGTTTGTACGATTATTGTATACAACCATTGTTATTTAATTAGTGCATATGCTATTATGATTCTTTGTTTAATTGATATATTAAATGTGAAATTAGATTGTGGAACTTCTAATTTGGTACAATTATGTGCTTAGGATTAGATTGTAGATCTCTAAATTCTACTATAACCTATATTTGAACAGCAAGGTAATTAATTCATTATGCACACCTATTTCTAAACCGTTGTGTACATATGATTTACATGGTGAATTAATTATGATTTAGGGCCCATGTGGCCAGATCCCACTTATGTTTGTGAAATTATGTTGTGTGTACAAAACTTGGATTATTTATGTGAATATAGAAATTATTGTGACGTGTTGATGAAGAAAACACTTGGGTAAAACCTTGAATATATTGTTCATGCCCCTTAAACAATTTGAACTTAATAAAATGGTGTGTGCAATTGTTTACTACTCGTGTTGTTGTTGAGGTGCAAACTTTTAAATGGTGGTTGGCTCGACCCTCTCTATGTGTGGTTATGCGATGACCGAGGGGTCGCATAAGAGAATATTGAAGGTGAGTCTAGCCGGGGCTGCTTACCCACATATTGAGCGATAAGGGTCGATATTAACACAGAGTTCTCAGAGCATGTCTGAGATGAACTTGTGGACCACTACATAGTGTAATCGTCTTGCTTCACTAGGAAAACCGTTGGAGAGCAAAAAAAAAACCAATTAAATTAATTAGAGAATATAAAACAACTATAACCGTTAGTAGAAGGAACACTCTGCGGTAATATTCTGTGAGTGTTCGGTGTGTGCAAATGTTTAGAATTTGAAGTT
Organism: Macleaya cordata; assembly: GCA_002174775.1. NCBI lineage: Eukaryota > Viridiplantae > Streptophyta > Magnoliopsida > Ranunculales > Papaveraceae > Macleaya > Macleaya cordata. The sequence continues at coordinate 33,275 of MVGT01004149.1, forward strand.
TGGGATTGTCTACCGGGGTTTTAGGCGTATGGAAATCTACTGTTATTGGGTTCTGACCGAGCCTGCTAATTTTTCAGGGAACAGAGAACAAGGAGAGCAACCAACCTGATTCGTAGAGGAGATTTTGGAGGTCTTGAGTTATTTCTTTTATTTATTATGGATGCCGACCTGCGTGTCGAAGACTCTTTCACTTTATATTTTATTTCTATCCTTTCAAACTCTACACTTTTATTATTATTTAAGTAATGACAGTTTTAATATTATTTGATTTGTGTTGACTTGTGAGTTCTATATTTATTCGTTGTTGTCTGGTACTGGCATGTACGATAGATGTGTTTGTGGTATCTTGGAATGTTCCTAAGGTTGGGTTTAGGGGCTGCCGACCTGAGGATCCGAATTTGGGGTGTTACAGAAACCTAATGAAGCTGTTGAGGCTTTCGTTCGAGAAAATGGCGAAATTCAGTTTGAAACCCGAGTTATCGGATTTCAACACCCCGATTGGTACCCTCTGCAAGTCTCGCCAAGTTCACAAGGCACAAGAGATGTTCGACGAAATGATCAAGAGAAAGAAAAGATTCTCGCCTGAGTTCTAGACTTGCACAATCCTTCGGGATTATCATCAACGCATACTGTGAGTCTAGTAAATACGACAAAGCATTGGAGCTACTCCGGGAGATAGAAGCAAATAAGAAATGTAAGCCAAGTCCACACATTTACTGATTTACTGTACCTTAATCAGTTGATTAGGTTGGAAGAAGCGACTGAATGAAGCACTTGAGATCTTTCAGCGATCAAAGGCAATTAATGGAAGCTCTCCTGAGATACCCACTTACAATGCAGTTGTGGGATCTTACTGTTGGCCGATGAGATCATACGACGCTTATCGGGTGGTGGAGGAGATGAGGAGAAATGGAGTACGGTAGCCTGAATTCTAGGACCTACAACATAATTCTTCACCACCTGATAAAAGCTAGAAGAAGCAAAGAGGCCTACTGTGTGTTCTAGAGAATGGGAAGTGAGTTTGGGTGTGAGCCAAATCTCAACACTTGCACAATGATAGTGAGGATGTTGTGTAAGGAGGAGGAGGAGAGGGTTGACATGGCTATGAAAGTCTAAGATCAGAATCATCAGATGAAGGGCAAAGGAGTTCTTCGCAGTATGCATATGTTATCAGCTTTGATCAGCAGTCTTTGCAAGTACTTCCAAGAGATGCTGGATTTGGGTATAAGGCCTCCAGATCAGTTGTACAGTAATCTGAAACAAGCTCTTATTAACGCTGCAAAGAAGGATGTAGCTCTAGATCTGGGTCTGAAGTTGGATAAGATAGGGAAAACTCCATTGATTCGGTAAAAAATGTTGTTGATCTTGATCTTAACCTTGCCGTTGTGTTGCAGTTGCCCGAAACGAAAAATAGACCGATAATGATCTTTAAAGAATGACTTCTTAATAGTAATGCTACGATGTGGTGCCTCAATTTTGTGGTGCATTGGAGATGCTCTAAGCTTCATGACCATCTACCCACGTCTACAACTGCAACGGCGGTGACTTTTCTGCTCAACGTACTCACTATTTTGATGTTCGATAAAAGTAGAACTAGTTTAAATCCATGACGGCCCTCAAAATAAATAGCAGTGTAGCACAACTAGCAAAATCACCATGAGTACTGCAAATCAAAATCTCAAAATAACCAAAGTGGACATTGATCATTTCTAGTGGATACAACTTTTGCTGCAAGCACTCCCAAGAATCCTGGTTGACAATAAATATTGACACATTTAACACATAAAAGAGGATAGCTCCTTTCCTGATCACCTCTTTCTCTTTTCACTTTTTCCTTTTTATCTTTTTTGCTTCAATCAAGCTAGAAAGCAATAGACCTCAACAAAACAAACAACAAACAACAAATAACAAACACTGCACAATCACCAGACTTCTTATTATTAACCTGGAATCTGCTCCTGAATGGACATGCTCACGCGTGTTACTGTGGTGATAACCTCCATAAACGTACACATGCATCTTCACCCGAGCTCACCACGTTGCAGTTATCAGTAAAAGCCAAACCATAGACCCCACCTAAGTGAGCACCCTTGATGGTTATTCGGCTTGATGGTGGTTTGCTTATTTCGTATATGATGACGCACGTGTCAAGGGATCCAGTTGCAATCATGGTGTTATCAGGAGACCAAGCCAGACAGTTAATGCGTGCAGTGTGGTACAACATGTTCTTGAGCTTTACCTGCAAGAGTATTTTTCAATATTAGGTTCCCATGAAGAAATCTTAAATGCCTCATTTGTTGGAACGGCTAGTGTTTAACAATATCTGTATTTAATTGTTTGCAACTTTATGATGTAAGATCGGGGCAATTCCAAGATATCAGGAGGCGAAGGCACAAATGAACAACAACATTACTGAGACTGAAGGACCCATTTGCAGCACAAACAGAGGAACTTCATTATTGTCATAGAGGCATATCATAGTTACTGGTTAATACAGAATAACCTGCTAAAAATGCATATATGCTGCTATTATTTCAGAGGATATATTTGTTAGCTTCAAATTTTTCGCAATTGGGATCTGCTCAAAACACTCATGTTGGTTAAGAGGTCTGTAGTTCATAGCTTTTATGAGGACATCAAATTGGCAAAGGAATTTCAAGAATATCACAGGACAGTAGAATTGATAAACAGATAGTTCATATTTCCAACTCACTTGATAAAAGATTGCCTCCAGTGGTGTGTTACATGCTTGGCACATATGTAAATTTTCATCCGGCGAGGGGGAGAGTACAAGTAAATAGTAATGTACGTATTATATTAATAAGTAACGAATATGATACCAAGATATTTTAAATTAACTGTCCTATCCTTACCAGAAACTTCAATTTCAAAGCAAAAATTGTCAAATCCTTGTCACGTCAATGCCAAATCCTAGTCTCTGGGAAATGCACGTATGCAAGATAACTTTTCAATGTTTCATTACATTATACGAAAATATTAAAGGTATGGAAATCTATGTAACATTGATATGGGTACGGGTGTCGGTGTCCGACACGGGTACGAGATGTCCGACACGGTGACTTAAAAACACCCAGTACGCGGACACGGCGATACACATACATACTTATTCATGTATCAATCATTATGTGCTTTAATTTTAGTTATAATTTGTATTTTTAGAACCAACATTGTTACATAATACACAAAAGACATTAACTTAGAACTATATAATATGTTCAAACACAATTATGTGCAAGTGCACACAAGATAGACACACAATATCTAACATTATTATGTGCAAGTACCTATTGAAGTATCCACAAGTGTCAACATGAGTGTCCAAGTGTCCGAGTATCCGACACGGCAAAATTTAAAAAAGTGAAGTGTTGATGTTACATAGATGTAAATGTGTTGGTCTTGATGTAAATGTGTTGGTCAGGAAGGCCAAGAAGAAAAAAATAAGCAGGTTGGTTGCAAATAATGTACAACAATGTTAATCAAACTGATTAACCTCGCATGAAAGATAAACTTGGTAGAAGCAAATAAACTAGGCCATAATGGCATTTCCTTGTTTCTCTTACTACTAGTACCAAGTGACTGATACGAAATACTTGGTTATCCAGCACCGCTAGGTGGTGCCCATATATAGCCTTTTGACTTCATTACCACTCCATTCGTCTTCACTAGGGACAGTTCCTAAAGAAAACAATGGTTACACTGCAGTTAAGGTTATTACAGCCTTACACATCTTTGACCTTAAATGGCCTCCTAGACTGCAAGAGTAGCTTCAGAAGTCCTCCCATAAGGTCTCCAGTAATGTGGTAACCCTAAAAAATAACAAGAGATTGGCCCCTAGGTTTCTAAGGCTCACAGCAATAAAAAAAACAGCTCTCTGGGGTTTAAAAGATATTCTTCCAAGTTCCAACTCAGGCGAGAATCTGATGTGATGAAAAACAACGGCAAGGTTAAGATCTTATATGTTGTTCTTTTTTCACAAGATGATTACCACTTCATGTTTTCTTTTTTCTCATGGTTTTTAATGGTCTTATATGTTGTTGTTAGGTTATTATGGCACATGAACAAACAATGAAACCACTATGGGTGGCTACATCTTCATGTGGGGACTCAAAGAAAATAGTAGACTATGATACTCCTTCTTCAATACAATGCAAGTTGTTTTTAAACAATTTTTTAATGGAAGTTGAAGTTGAACAATTATGTGTGGTTTAACAAAAAATATGTGGGAGGGGTGGAAGTATTGGACAATGTTGTAATTATTTAAAGTCTTGTTGAATTCCTTAATCAAGTCTTGTTGAATAACTTATTACCATTTTCATGTGGTAGCCTATTTTCTGCAGGAGTAAAATGAAAATGAGAGGATCCAATAAATACTATCCACAGAAGTAGCATCAAGTGTTCAAAGCGAGGATGTTCTCTCCAAGTGGTTTACTATTGATTCATACCAAGCTAAAGATACGTAAATATGCCACCAAAAGCGAAATCCTCCACACAGTGATGAAAAGAATGTCTGCTCTTCACAAATATAATGCATAGACCTAAAATAAATAAAGAGAAACTCCAAATACAAAATAATTGTCCATTACATAGACCTGAAATACAACATTGTCTAATTTAAATAAATAAAGAGAAACTCCAAATACACCATAATGTCTCACTTCCCCATCATCACTCTTTTTCGAATGTCTTCTCCTCACTGGAAATCCCAAAATTTTGCCATAGTTTCAAAAAAAATCATACATTTCATCAAGAGTGTCAAACTTCATCCCAACAATAGGCTGGACAACATCACTTTTTTTTTCCTTAACTTCATCACACACAATTTCAACATCTTCCTCTGATATGCCTTTTTTCGAGGATTCTGCTTCTATTCCTACATAGCACAAAATAAATTTTTTTTGTTTGCAAAGAAGTGATCATGTATGCAATTTTAATGTAATTCAAGATGTGTTAATCATCTATGTTACTATAAAAATTCTAACCCCAACAGTTGCAAATAGACCTCATGTAAGAAGAATAACCAATAGTTTCAGAAAAAAAATAAAAATTTAATCACTATCCAAATCCAAAATATAATAAAAAAGAACTTCCGATTTACCCTAAGAAAACTAATCAGATCTGAAATTAAGAAAAAAAAAAGTGAAACTAAGAAAACTAATCAGATCTGAAATTAAGAAAGAAAAAAAACCCTAAACCCTAGAACATTCGATTTACCTGATGTGCTTTCCGACGTTGAGGACGTACCTGTTTCCGGCGTGGTGCGAGTTCACTTGAGGTATCCTATCCGCAACAATTCGACCAAGAGGAAAAATGGATTAGAAATCCATTAAAACAAAAAAAAAATCCAAAGAGAGAGAGTAGTGCATACCTGAGCCGGCGTTGAGGATGGGTCTTCTTCCGGCCGGCAGTTTCAGCGTCCTCAGGTCTTCTACCCTGGTCTCCCTCTCTGTTTTGGAAGTTGCTCAGCACCCTGATGGACAAAGTAACCCTAGATGTTGAAATCTGTTAAAAACAAAAAAATAAAAAATAAAAAAATAAAAAACTATGCCACGTAACCCTGATGTGGTGCACAAAATTGAGGCACCACATTAGAGCCACGTCACTGGCAGTCAACCTAGCAGTAAGCTAGGCAGTAAACGTAGCATTACTGCAATCTTAGTGCCGTGGTGTTGGAGATACCTTAATGAGGATGGACTCATATGTGGCAACAGAGTTGATACAAAACTGCAATTGAAATAATTTATGCAAAGCATGACATCTGAAAAAAATTGATTTTTGTTTTTGCCATAAACAACTTGTATAAATCTTCAATTTGCACAAAAAATCAGCTTATTTGGACACAACCTATAATCGTCACAAAAAATTAGCCCTTAGATTAACTGCAGATGAAATTGAAAATCAAGTGGATCATATTTTGAATCTTCTATTGTTTGACTACTCCCTTCTCTGGTTTGTTTCGGGACTTATGTACCACAGTTCTAGTTACTACTTAGCATGTGCACGAGCTTAGTAACAGAAACCATGGTATAAGGGTGACACTCCAGCTCCAGAACCTTACGCTTCTACTCCGAACTACGCTCTGACTTACTCGCTCTAGAGATAATTTTGAACTAAGGAAACTTTTTAATTGGCTGCTTCCGCTCTTGTTCCTGTACACAAGGCATGAGAATGCTGGCGTATTATATATTTTATTTTATAATAAAACAATGCTAGTGACGCGCATGTACAAAAATAATAGCAATGACATGTGGCACTTTTGTCCTACTGTGTGCTTTTAATCTAATCTTATCCGTTTCCGATTGCCCATAAGGTCTAACAAAAACCAGACTGTAAGTGGATGAATAACACACTGATATACGATTAATTGTTACTAATACTTAGGAATTGGAAAATTGATAACCACATACATATATATATATATATATTAATATATTATTGTGGCTGCCCACATTTAGTAGGCAGCTGCCTATATGGGCAGCAGCCCACATGGGCTGCCTCATATTATATTATGGCAGCCCATATGTATTTTTCATCCCTTACTCCTATAAATACCCCCCCATTTGTAACCATTTGAAGACAAGTGAAAATCAAGTTGATTATGAGATATTAAGAGTGAATCTTTCCTTT
>MVGT01004149.1:45685-75991 GCA_002174775.1 Macleaya cordata
GTGAAGAAGCTTGGGTGGCAGCCGCAGGCAGTATGGTTGATTCAAAGAACGACTCATTTAAAATTTTGGATCACGAACCACAAGCTACCTAATCAAAGTATCACAGTTGATTTTTGAAGTAAAAGCTAGCAAGAGAAACCCCACGACAACAGGATCTCCTTATCTTAATATGGAACATTGTTTTTTTCAATAAGGAAGGCCCTTAGTAACCGAAACCTTGGTATAGAGGTGACGCTCCCGCTCTGAAAGTACTTTAGAACTAAGAACATTTTTTTATCGGCCGCTCCGACGCTCCCGCTCTCACTTTCTTTCCCGGTCCGACCCGCACTCTGGTTACTTAGGGAAGGCCCAAACTTCCTTACCTTATGCAAATAAGATCAATACGTAGGTTGCGATGGTCCAATAGTAATAGTAGCTATAGTAATAGTAGCTATCGGCAGTGGACGTGGGCTCGTGTGTCTTTGCTCCTACAACCGAACAAAATTCGTGTAGTCAATTTTCATGCTAATCAGGCTGATCTAAGGCTTATGCGAATGGAAGCCTATCTCAATCTCCCCTTTCTCCTCTAACCCACAACTTTCTAGCGAGTCATGTACTCCTATATCACGAGTTGTTGTGAAGAGCACTTAAGTGCCTCTCTATAGGCTTTAAGCAACTTGGTCTCACTCCCCTCTGCCCGATAGGAGTTGAGTGAGTTTGATGATGAGAGAGAGGAGCAACAAGGAGAGCATTACGAATACATTTGTCCAGCTTCTGACCAGACTTATTGTAATTGTCACGCCCCGCTCACACGTGTGCCCAATATTGTCCCTGCTTTATCCACCCCCCGGGGTACAGGGTTTTGTTCTTAGTATAAGCCCAGAGAGCTCACCTAAAAGGTCTCGGCACAATGTAAGACAGTTTGTAACCTTATAGCCCAGGCTCTAGACACTCTCCTAGGCGATGTGGGACTAATACCTCTCCGCTCACACGTGTGTCCAATATTGTCTCTGCTTTATCCACCCCCCAGGGTACAGGGTTTTGTTCTTAGTATGAGCCCAGAGAGCTCACTTAAAAGGCATCGACACAATGTAAGACAGTTTGTAACCTCATAGCCCAGGCTCTAGACACTCTCCTAAGCGATGTGGGACTAATACCATACTAAGAACAAAACCCTGTACCCCAGGGGGTGGAAAAAGCAGGGACAATATTAGGCACACGTATGAGCGGGACGTGACAATTATGGTAAAGACCTGCCCGACCGAAGTTACCAGCCTTTACCGAGATCCAGTATATGCCAATGATTAGACAGAACTACGAGAGTTTGACATGCTCTCCCAACAAGTCCTTAAGAACATAGGCTTCCAAGGAAAGAAGAAAAAAAAAACGAGGGATTTATCACTACAATCACCCAAGTTTGTAGTTTCAACATTCGCCACGTCGTGATCGATGTGGCGCCGAAAAGACTGACATCACCTTCAAGCCATAGACATAATAAAAGGGGTAAAGAAAAGAAAGGAACAAATCGTCCTTCATTAATTACCACCGATAACAAACAATGCTTCAGGCCCCCTTGGGAGAGAGTGTAAGGAAGGATGAGTGTGCTAGCTATTCTAATTCTATATATTACAACTAGTCACACTTTCTTCTTCTTTTTGAGTTACAAACTAAGCAGCTCAAGCCACGGGATCTCCTTCCCTCCTAAGCAATTCCTGCACAAATTGATTTCCAGTTTACTATTAGTTAAAATAACCTTTAGTCAATATAAAGTCGGCACTCTCATCATGCTAGTTGTTAGTTACTCAATGCGACAGCTATTTGACAGTCGGTAAATACTATTGAGACGGGATCTTTTTACAGAGGTCCTTTTCACGTAGTGTTTACAAAGATGAGGGGGTCTGCATGGAGACAATCCGCAAGGCTTACTTTGGTCAGGATGATCTCATCACCATTTTGAAGTGGATGAAAATTTTTAGGGTTAAGAAGTTTTGAAATGATGTGATTTCAGTGGAGATAATCTACATGGTGAGTACATCCTCACCGAAAATCTGCCCTTAGATCATCTCGATGTGAGCCTCACACAGCTGTGCAAAAGCTATGTAAAACCAATCTGGGTAAAAAGATCCCTTCTCAATACTATTATAACCTTATTTTACGCTAGAGTTGAGTTATTTTATCTCATAATTCATTAAATGCCAAATATATGCTTCATTAGAAATTTAAAATTCTGATAATACATTGTGTTTATAGGAAAACTTATAAGCTAGAGTAATTTCAGAAGTTAATAGATATACTATAGTTGTCAGAAATACGGATGTTAGAGCATGAGTCACCATCATCTACAAAAAATAAAATAAGCAGCAACATCAAACCCAAGTAGAGAATGCAGAGAAATTGCCCAAGTAGATGAGAAGTTCGTCATCTCCTTGTCACATGCCTAACTACATGTACAAAACATCTTGTGCATGTTTTATTTCATTTTAACACAATTTCTCAAATAAGGTTGTCCTTCATCCTAAGTTTCCTAGCTTACCCGCTCTCTCTTTAGTTGGTAACCTGTTAGTATTTATAAAATTACAAATTTGTAAAACAAAAATTGTAACACACTACAAAACGCTTGTGCTATTTGTTTTTACTGTTCTATTTCAGCTTTTTACAAAATATAAAATTCTACCTACCTATATTTCTTTTTGATCTACCTACCTGCCTATACCAATCCCATTATTCTCACATATTTTCTTCCTGTACGAACAAGATTATGTAATCTAAGATTAACTAGAAATAGTAGCTAATAGCATTCAAACTTAAAGTAATCCGAGAAGTTATTCCACCCTACGAACTCTTACTCTTAAACAATTGTTAATACAAACTAGTACATGTATTCTAAAAGGTTCAGGATCCAGGGACCAAGTTTTGACAAAATATCACGACCCCTGATTTCAATCATCCGATGATCTAAACTCTGCTGAAAATGACTCTGATCACGTAAAAATGACGTCAATAGGAGTTTAAACCGTCAAATCATTGAAATAAAGGGTCGGGATCTTTTGTTAAAATCCGTTTTCAGAACCTGGCATCCCAGGATCCTGACCCTTTCCAAAAATGTATAACCAAGTACTTATTACAAACTGTCCACCTTGAGTATATCTAGAGGATCATTTGCCAAAAAGAAAACAACAAAAAAGAAATGAAGAACAAAGAAAAAAAGGAAGACTGGCTATTTGAGTTTCAAAAAAAAAAGACTGGATAGCATGCAAAATAATGTAGGGCGTCAGATCCACTTTACCAGTTTGGTGGCTGCAACTGACAGACGCTGCCTTTCTTTCTTCTCACGTTGGCACTCGCCACACCACGTAGAAAAATCCTTCTGGTACTTCTTAAGCTCCCTAAAAACGGAACTATAAAGTGAAGTTGTTCATGAGGTACGAGGCAGTAAGAGAGGTTAGATTTGTACAAATTTTACTCACAAACAAATATGTTCCTACATACTGATAGTGATTAGTGTTTAATACACCTAATCAATGAAATAAATGCGAAACGGGAACTAATAGATAGGGAACTAAGAAAATTAGGTTAGTGATTAATTCTATCAGTAATTAACTATTGATGATTACGAAAGAAACAAGCAACGGCTGAGCCGCGAAAGCCGTTGCGCTAACGCGCATACGTTTTCTTGGTGGCTCTCATAACAGGTTTACTATTATGAGAAGGGATTTAATAACTTAGGTTTCGATGACCCTAGGGGACCCGCACTATAAAAGAGGGTGATCTAAGGTCTGATTTTTACTATTTGTTTGCATTAGATTTGTAGAATTTGCCCCCACAATCCTGATACTTGCATGGTGAAAGGTTTAAACATATTAAAACCCAGTAGTAGAAGAGGTTTTGTGAACTCCCTAATGCTAATTTTGACAAATATGAATAGGCTGCTACGTATGATGTTTTAGAACAAGCAACTGTGTGAACCACTGAAGTGATAGTGCTAGTTAATAGAAGAATAAAGGTGTGCATACATTAGATTCATGAGAAAACAGTATTCAGGCCAATGCTTACACAATTTTGGTGACGGTAAGTGCAATGGAGCTTCACAAACATTAGGCTACAGAACTATAAATGGATACATGCACAGAGATACTTGATGGGTGGCAACAAGAATACCACAACATTCATTAGGTCAAGTCTACGGAAAACAGTAAACATCTCAAGTTTAATTGCTTATAACATTTAAACCACAAATGAAGATGCCCCCTATGTTCAATCGAATCCCATTAGATCAAACAAAGGGCAAGGTACACGTCCAAGATATCATATTTACTTGTTAGCTTCCAATCCAAATGGCATGATATTGACAACATTTAGATTCTCTAGCTGAACTGAGAGTGAGAAGACCCACTAATTACAATAACGCATGTAATAGGAGGTATTAAGGGAAAAAATATGAGTAGGAAAAGATACCTTCTGCACCACAGAAGTAAGTTGATCCTATGCCCCGATGTTGTGGCCCTGGCACCATGGCGATGGCGGCCACGATGAAGCACAGCTTGTCCCGGAACATGGGAATAATCTAAGATTTCCTATTGAAGTAGCAGAAAACTTCATCAGAAAGTGTTCAACCCCCTTCTAGAAAGAGTCAGAAGCTAAATTTCTATCCGATGGGTATGACCACAATATTTCACAAAGTTGAATGCACATAACTAACTAAAATCATAAGAAACTTATATGATTTATATCATCAAATAAATGGAATGCGACAATCTGGATATAAAAAGGAGAAGAAACAAAATAGCTGCTTCTGTTGTACAAGACAGAACAGTATATTCTATACCAGGATGTTACCATACAAAAGAGCTAATCTAATGTTAAGCCTTTGATCCGGATACAATTCATTGTTTTTTAGAACACGAGATACAAAAATTCTAGAAAAATGATGTCAAGTTTGGTTAGGTCTCTTCAGAAATGAGGTTTCGAAAAAATCCTGAAACAACCCAAAATCTAAGAACGGAAATCAGTGAAATTATATCGTTTTCACAGTTACTTAAGCTCAAAAACAGCTTTCAGATTTAATACAAAACATGTTTCAGAGTATTAAAAATATTGAGAATAAAACCAGATTTTTTATAGTAGGATGGGAAATCTAGCCAAAAACCCCTACTTGAGAAACATTTTAGGATTTAGCCCAACAAACGTTTTCTTTTAGTCTAAGGCCCCTGGGTAACACAGAGGGTTTCAGTGTGTGGTAAAGAGGGTTTTAGTGTGTGTAATGAGGGTTTAAGTGCGTGGTAAAGAGGGTTGCATTGCCTTCTATTACACACACTGAAACCCTCTTTACCACACACTGAAACCCTCTTCAGTGTGTTACCAAGGGGCCTTAGACTAAAAGAAAACGTTTGTTGGGCTAAATCCTAAAATATTTTCAACTAGGGGTTTTTGGCCAAAATCCCCTTTTCGGATTGTATCCTAGTTTCTGAAAACAAGTTTTAGATCGTGAACCAATGGCGACCGTGACTATCTCAAACATTCAGTTTTAATGAGATTTCAAACTTGCAAACAGGCATGCAGAGCGGTCCTGAACTTCGAATCGAGGTATTAAACTTCGACCTTTCTTTGCTTCATTGAAATATATATTTAGTTTCAGAATGTTTATTTAAAACATAGAGAATTTTCTAGAATATTACCAAGCTAGAAGATTATTGCCAAAATGTTGGAAAGATGCATTAATACATATTACCAACTAAGTTGACCTTGACTTGTCTTTGACTTCCTAACAAAACATTGACTTGATCTTCATCACAAAGTTCATCATCAGCATTCAAGCCTAAATCATCATATCGCCTGACTCAACTTTAGTTTTTTTTAAAGTTTGTTTCTATTTTAAAGAAGGATTCAAACCCAATACCTATACTATGGAAAGCCATGCTTCCAACAACTCAACAGAGTGATCTTCCTCCCCCGACTCAACTTCAGTCTCAATCCCGGGAATCTAGGTCCCGAGACTAAGACCTAAAACAATTGTTCACCACACAAAAGCAAGCAAATAAACTAGGACACGTTTGACATTCTTCCCCATCATGGTTCGAAATTTTGAATAATTTACCAGAACGAAATAATTCTAGTTTGTTTGGGTTTTTAGTGGTACGTGTTAGTTGTGATCTTCATCCAGGACATTGAGATTATATTTTACCTCTTAACTTGCTATTTGTGATATGTTTCTATTTAGTCTTTAGTGATGCTGACTTTTGGGTGTTATTTCTATTTAGGGCTTATCACCAAGGTATTAAATTTTGGTTTCGGTATAAATTTTGGTACCCTTGGAAACCGAAATATTTCGTGGAAATATTTCGGTTAGTGTGGAAATAATTACAATTCCACGGAAATATTTTGATCTACATTTTCTATATTTTATTTAATTTAAACAAGACATTACAACAAATATAATTATTTTATTTAAGAAATTAGAATAAACATTGTATACACATTTATAACTAACAACACATAAATAATTAAGGTATTAGTGCATAACAGCCTTATAGGACCCGCCACTTATAAAGCCTAGTAGGATGGACATTCATGTTTCTGCCTAATACCCTAATATACCCACAAGCCTATAAACCGACAGCTGTCTAGAGTTTCTAGATCTTCTACTTTGAAAAAGCAAAAACAAAAACACCCTAGTAAACCCACAAGCTTATAAACCGACATCTGTCTAGAGTTTCTAGATCTTTCTTACTTTAAAAAAGCAAATACAAAAACCACCTATTACTACAAGTCTACAAGGGGGTAATTTTTCATCTGGAGAGAAAACCAGAGAAGTGAAGTAGGCCGAAGTTGCAGATCCGGCATCCCTTCTCTCTCCCTCTCTCTCTCTCTCTCTCTCTCTCTCTCTCTCTCTTCTCTCTGGTTTTCGTTTTTCCTTTTTTGTTTGGGTTTGCCTGTTTTAGGGAATTGAACTGGTTTTTATGACAAGGGTACAAAAAAAAACAGTGATGAACTCTTTTTTATTTTTTTCTTAAATAGACATAATTTACCGAAAATTTGAATTTTTTTCAATAATTTTTCTCAAATTTCGTTGGGAATACACTTTTCACCGAAATATTTCGTGATTTTGGTCGAAATAATGACCAATCGACAGTGTAATGAACATTTCCTGTCGGTCTTTGGTGAACCCGAACATAGTCCCTGAAGAAGTAGTGCAATGGACGGCAAAGGGTGTAAGCTTGTTGTTGACACCTGTAGTTTTGAAAACATAGTCTCTGAAGAAGTAGTGCAATGGTGCAAAAGCTAAAGTTAGAGACTAAAGACCACCCTACACCGTACACACATGTCATGGTTCAACAAGGGAAGTGAGGTAACAGTTTCTAAACGATGCTTGGTTACTCTTTCCATTGGTTCGAAATATATAGACAAAGTGTGGTGTTATGTTGTTTCTATGGATGCATGCCATATAACTTATGATGAAAGGCCTAACAGTTGCCCTTTATCAAAAAAAAAAAAAAAAGGCCTAACAGTTGCTCATTCATGTTGAGTAATATGAGGATGGTTCTAGTAATCTAGTTAGTAGTTCCTAAGCCACGTAATGGGAAGGGCAATAATCTCCTAACCATTAATGTGGGCTCATTCAAATTCGAATTGAGTCTACCAATCTAAATGTTGACATTCCATGCTATTAAAGAACTAAAAAGATTTCAAAAAATGATAATATACTAATATCCATTAACTTACGATTTTCAGACTTCTTTTTGGGTTTACCAAGCAAATTTAATATCGACTTCTTAAGAAGGGGAAAACCGATCTATTATCAAACAAGTCATTAGAATATATTTCAGCAACTCAAAGTCTTACGTAACAGGCTAACAACAGCTTAGAATATCTCAAAAACATAGTTTCAGCTTCGGAGTGCTTAAGAACATAAACTTCGCAAGCACTTCACTCATAGTTTCATACTTTCACAAACCACGTAAAAAAAAGTGTAATGAAGGGCATTGGATTATTGGCTTATTTTCATTTCAGTGTCGTCATTTTTTTTTCCGATAATTGAGAATATTTTATTGACTAGCCAGAAGGCAAAAAATTTACAATAATAAGGAAACAAGAAATGAAAAGAACGCAGAAAACTGCTACAAAAGAAAACTGTTCGTTGGTTTGTTTTGCACCATATTATTGTCAAAATGCAACAACGAAGAAACGAACACACTCAAATCAAATCATCAAGGAGGCTCCAAGAGAAGAGGTGCTTAAGTGCAAGAAAAACGATTTTAGGCATAGACGAAGGATCAGATGACACAAACTATACTAGGTTTCAGGAGCAGAGTTCCTTGAATCAATTGAGAGTTATTATTTTCGTTTTAGCATTTGGAATTCTCTTTCTAGGGTTTTACAGTACTCGATTTCCATTCTAGTTGTATGAATTGATCTGATGCAGTTTCACTGTGTTTTTCTAGGTTTCTTCTAGAGTTCAAGTTCAAGCATTGTATTTGATGGAATATTTATAATTCCTTCACACAGATTGAAGATTTTATTTGTTTATCGATCATGATCATCACTTAGAGGACCGAACAACTTTTTGCAATGAAATTTATTTGAGGAAGATCAATAAACGTTCACTATCCCAATAATAATATTAATAATAATTAATATTAACTTTGGTCATTATAAAAAATTACATAAATGAATATGAAAGTACTTTTTTAGCCAACATATAATGGTAAGAGTATTTTCATCATCTTGTCCTTTTTAGTCATTATACACAGTCACAGTACTCTAATTCTGTAATTACCAAACACTTTAATTTTGCTTTTGCCACTCACAACACTTTTAAAAGCACAAGTTACCAAACATCCTGCTGCTTTATTTCACAGCTGATTATTCTCACAGCACAGCAGACAGTTTTTTTTTTTTAAAGTAGCAGCAATACCAAACTAGCCCTAAATGAAATGATTTTAATTATAGATGACGAAGGTTTTGTGCTAAAGATGATTAAACTAATAGGTTAAAATGTGACCGCTTTTAAACAAAACCATACCTCTGGCTGAGTTTCGGTATTTACGTGTTTATCACAGCGGATTCCTCGAAAGAACAATTCTCCACCAGAAAATTGCTTACCCAAGCACACATTCAAAGTGACTTCAGAGTCATCCACATGGAAACCTACATATATAAAACTGTTTTGACTTAGAAAAGCCACAAACAAAGTATAGGTGGCAGCATGGACAATATGATCATACAATAAGCAACAAAAATTCTCAAAGAAATCACCTACCCAAGTCAACGTCCCTATCTTTTCCATATTCAACAACAAAACCATGGTGAGAATCTAGAGTAGACCCACCAACTTCAGGAAAGAACACTGCATAACAAATATAACGCAAGATCAACAAAAATAAAATAACACGAAGAAATCATTGATTTGTTTAATCTTGCCATAACTTTACAAAACTGGACATATTCATCTTGATTAGGAAAAATATCACCTCTAGATATGGGACGTATGAAGTCATCCGTAAGCTTGTTAAGCATGGTGTCTAATCCAAAATCATCGAGAACAGCACCATATTTATTCATTGTATTAGGTCGCATGATTCTGAACTTGGTTTCATGAACCCACTTTTCAAAGTTATCTACCTAAGAAATCAGACAGCATATGTAAAGAGATTAAAATTGAGAAACAACTGTGCATCTTAATAGGAAAAATTAAATCTACCATGTTAGAGGAACAACAGAAGGATGTTTGATACCTCAGATAACAACAATTCACAGAAACGTGGATGTAGCATTTCAAATGTATACACTCCTGGAGAGGGTTCTGATATTATACTTCTTAAACTCTCTTCTGTATTCTCACTGATTGCTTCAACAAATGATTGAACAAAAAAAGTTGCAGGGTGCATAGAGTAAAGTTCTTCGTGCAATGGCTGAAAAGAAAAAGAGCCAATAACAAAGTAAGAAACCAATAAATTGAATGTAGCGTTTATCACATTACCTAACAAAGAGATTAAGAAAGAAAAAAATATATTAATCACAGCGCGAAATACCAAAAACGCCATGATTTAACATCTCGACCGAATGGTTAGGTTAGTTGAAAAACTGAAACATTTCGATCTATTCCAAAATATTCTGAAACAAAACAAAAATGGTACCAAAAACATGTCTGTTCAAACCCAAATGGTATCATTCTGGTAACTACAGAAACCGAAACGAAACGTTTGAAATTTTGAACCATGCAAAATAGAAATAACCTAAGGTTATACCAAAATAAAATGGTAAAGTCCAATGAATACAAGTATTTCCCCAGGGAAATTTTGAGCCTTACGCCTTCCCCTCAAGTTAGTGGAAAAAGAAGTCTCTTTAGGTTAACCCCTTTATGAGCCGAAGCTTGTATGAAACAACAATGCAGAAATGCCAGAGGCTAAATATTTTGTTGATTAAAGGATAATGATGTAGATTTTTGTGGCAGACGCGATCCCAAACAACCAACCTAAAGAAATTAATGGTGTGTTTGGATAAGGGATTTATGAATCCCAAATCCCAAGGATTATGAATCCTTAGAAACAAGAATTCTGAGATTCTTACAAATCCCAGGTGTGTTTGGAAACCATAAAAGAATCCGGGGATTCTTATAAATCCCCTCCCCAGTCCCTCATGTTGTCTGGCTGCTGCACTAGAATCCTAGGATTTATAAATATTTTTGCATATTGTCTGGCTGCAATAGAATCCTATGATTTATATACTTTTTTTAATAACTATATAAACATCAGAATCCCTCCACTTAAATCCCAGTAATCCTAAAGGGGGAGGTTGGAATTCATATAGGGGATTTGTTGGAATTTGAATCCCTGGATTTTGGGTTGGGCAACCAAATCGCCTTACCAAATTTCAACGAGATGTTTGAAATCGACTGTGACGCTTCTATTGTCAGCATTGATGCAGTTTGATCTCGAGCCATAGCAAAAAGGGTACTTATTCACATAAGCATCCTTTTGCCAATTTTGTTTCTCTTGATCAATTTTCTGCATCACATCATTAGTTTTGTTTCTTTTTTTCTGCTTCAGTTTCGGAAACTTTTCAGCAAACTCCATCTCATTCTAGTCTAGGACAGCAATGGATGAGGAGATGATTGCATTGACTTCCTTCATCTTTTGATACATAGTAGGTCTGTGAACTTCCATTTAATAAGTACCAAATTATTTTTACGTTATTACATTTTTGTTGACAATAACTTCACTTAATCATTTGGAGAAGATAGAGAGAGGTTGCCAGATAGAATTGTCTATGAAGCTAACCGCAAGCTCGGACGCATACAACCTGTAAGCTAACAAGGGTGAAGCACTTATTGTAGGAGTTTTTTTTTACTAATGATATGCCTATGGCTATGTATTGTGATATAATCAGGCTTCCATCTATATTGCATCCAAAATTGTCTTTCATGAGAAGACGAAGCACATTGAGACTATGTTTGGATGAGCTTAATCTAAGCTAAAAGCTAGCTTCAAGCTTATATTAAGGGTAATACAATCTTGGGTTTAGAATAATTCAATAAAACTTTTCTTAAGAACAAAAAGCTCAAAAGAAGTAATAAGCAGAAGCCATTTAAGATCAGCTTCTGCTTATCGCTTTGGTGACAAGCAATCTTAAATATTAAGTTCAGTCATATTTATCTTCTTGTAACTTATATAATTCCATTAATACCTCTAATAGCTTAAGTACTTAATATTTAAGTGCTTTATATAAGCACTCAAGATAGACTTTAAGCTTACCCAGGAAAACAATCAATAGAACACTAGTTCCTCATCTAACAGAACATAACTAAGATACAAAATATTTTGTGTCAGGATACGAATTTAAAAAGAAGATGACTTAAAATATTTAATTGCAAAGAGAACACCACAATAAGAGACATGCCTTCGTAGTTTTAACCGTGAAATGTTAGGGTATCCAAGGATACCTTAAAAGACGTCTGTTTCTGTGTCCATCCAAGGAAACTAGACATTATTTTCCTGGTTCATCTAAAGTTTTCATAAAATTTCAAATAGCAAGCGGATATTATCAAAAAATTCACCAGAAAACATACCTGATAGTTCGATACTATTTTTTGCCTGTATTCTCTATGCCTCTGAACCTGATGCATAAAAATGTAAAAGATGTTATTAAAGGAATAGGCATTCTTTTGTTCTCTTTCAGAAATATGGACTTAGGCTGTGTTTGGTAGTAATGTCATGTAATCATTTAAATTGCACATCACTTGAAAAGAATATTTTTCCAAAATTACATAGATGTAATTAGACCCTGTCCTTTATCCTAAAAATGACATAACTCACACAACAACCAAGGTAATTTGTTGTAGAAGCGCATATGTAATTCCCATACATACTTGTAAAAACAAAATTTGAATAATCGCATAATTATAAAAATATAAGTTAGAGTACATTACCTATAATCCTGTAAATAGAATCTTCACATAACTAGTAGCATGAATGTTTTTTTTTCATGAACCTTTAGTCAAATGCATACAAATCAACAAAAAGGGGGTAGATTTGGGATTGCTTATGATTCCTTTGAAATGGGTCAACCATTGCGAGTAGTTTTCTACGTTTGCAGCAACACTCATTTTCCACACAAAATACAAAATAAGAGATTGGTTTGGGGAAGCCGCTGGGGAGACCGTTGGAGATGCTCTAAAATAACATAACGAAGTTTCCTTTTGAAACCTTGTGTTCAATAAGCACAAGAAGAAAATGATTAAAAAAAAAACATGCTGGATCATAAGATAGTTGTTCATTTACATTATGTACTAAAGGGTGTGTTCGGAACGGTGGTTTTCATTTGTGAGCACATGAAAACAAGCGGGCATATTAAATATGCGCACATTCAGTTCGTGTGGTTATCTCCCAAACGGTTGTTTGGTAGTTCCATGCGTAAATGATAAACACATACTTGACAAGTGCATATTCACACATCGTGGTGGTTGTGGCCGCCACAACAATGACGTTGGTGGTGGTGATGCCATAATGGTAGTAGTTGCGACAATGGTGGTGGTGGTGGTGGTGGTGGTGGTAGTGGCAACAACGGCGATGGTTATGGTGGCGACGGAGGTGGTGGTCGTCATAGTGGCGGCAATGACGGTGGTCGTGGTGGCGTAAAGAGTCTTTTATTATTGTTAATATGTGCATTTTAACAAAACGCACCATGGTGCCCGCTACAACAATAATGTTGGTAGTGGTGGTTGTAGTGGCAACAATGGAGGTGGTGATGGTGGCGACAGCAGTGGTGGTGGTGGCAACAACAGTTGTGGTGGTGGTAGTATAAAGAGTGTTTTGTTATTTTTAATATGTGCATTTTAACAAAACGCACTAATGAAATACTCAGGGGTTGAGGCGCATTTTCATTTACTAAATAGGAAGCGTATTTGGTTTGCACATGCATAAGAAAAACATGCATCCCGAACGCATGATTTTGGCGAACTGTGCACGCATTTCATTTACGCGGCTGAAAAATTGGTGATCCAGTTAGGCTTATTTAGTCTTCTAAAGAATACTTGGACAAGCCGCCATTTGCCAAGTCCGACACATCATACCCATGTCCGAATCCGACGTGTTGATAAAAGGGATAGCTGCATTATATTTAATACAGATTATTTTGGGCATAAAAGCATCAGTTTTTATCTAAATGTGTTTTGTTCATTACATAGTGTTTACAGAAGTTTTATAAGAGCATCTCCAATGCAATGTAGATGTGGTAAAATAAGACTGCCACATAGGAAAAGTACACATCTTTCCATAAAAAACTCTTCAAATGCTAATGTGAACATACACTTTTAAGTTGAGTTAGCAATGAAATGGAATGCTATTGGTGGAATGGAAAGACACTAGTGTGAAAAACGAGGACATTGTGAAGTTGAATGTCTAGAATTTGAAAGAATTAGACATTCAACTTCACAATGTCCTCGTTTTTCACACTAGTGTCTTTCCATTCCACCAATAGCATTCCATTTCATTGCCAACTCAACTTAAAATTGTATGTTCACATTAGCATTTGAAGAGTTTTTTATGAAAAGATGTGTATTTTTCCTATGTGGCAGTCTTATTTTACCACATCCACATTGCATTGGAGATGCTCTAATGCATGGTAGCTAATTTCTTCAAGATCATGTGGGCAATTTTTAGGAGAATGTGTACAAAACCATCTTAGGTCAGTAATTAGTTCCCTATGGGCTTGTAAATTCGTACATACACAAGATCACTTCATTTTACCAATTACAATAATAACTACTACAGCCAATTCGAATTAAGCCAAAAATTAAAAAAAATGACTCGTCCAATTAATAGTACAATAAGTCATCAATCAATGCGAATATTTATTCTCCAAGATGATGAATATACACATAAAGATAAATCGGTACAGTTTCCATGTAACAATCATAATTATTAGAATCTTTGATGAAAAACAACAACAACAACAACAACAACAACAACAACAACACATAATTTTCAAAATTTATTTATGAATTTTAAGGAGAGATAAATGAAGGAATATTCACTGAACTGAAGTAAACTTTTTTTTATGAGAGAGAGAGAGAGAGACTGACTCGGGTGCGTTCTCCTTGAGGCAAATAGCGAGCCAAAATGTCGGTCATGTACTGAACCTTGACATGACGGGAAACAGAGAGCATGCTAGGGGGAAGGTAACGCTCGAGGGAGCTGAAAATAGAGGGATTGAACTCCAATTGTAGATCTTCGTAGCTCTCCGGCTTGTGATCTGTGTTCGGATTCAACCGAAGCCTCTGATGAGACTGATGATGAAACTGAGGATGAGTCTGATTACTACTCTGCTGATGAGTCTGAGTGTGAGAGTACAACATCATTGATGTCCCATTCCCGTTCCCATTCCCATTCCCATTCCCATTCCCAGTCTGCGACGATTGTTCTCTTCTTCGTTCCACAGACCCATCCAAAGACATAATTAATAATTACGCACACACACCACAAATAATAATCTCAATCAACCAATCAATTTCCGCTTTCAGAAACAAATAAAGATCCAACTCCCCTCCGTTCTGTTTTCGGACTTAAATAATGGAGCTACCTAATAATATATTGGCAGATTGGCATAACATTTTCCCCCAAAAACGAAGGAAAAAAAGAAACAGAGAAAGAAAAGGAGGAGATAAGAACTGATGATTTTGGTCCTGGTCAAAATTAGGGCTTCGAAATTTGTGCAGATAGAAAATGACGACGTTAGTAGTGATATGTTTCTGGTTGTAGTCTAGGGTTTGGTTAACCAGGAAAGTACGTATGTTCCAGTTTCTAATTTCTTTGTCGTACGTGCATACACCATCAGAAGGATCTAGAAACCCCCATTGGTTGTGGAGAACATTTCAACAATAGCCATGAGCCCATGAGATATTTGATGAAGAAAAAAAAACGGATAAAAAAACCCGGGTTTTTTTTAGGACAGTCCCTCGTACAATTAGCAATTAGGGATCAGTCCCCATTTTCTCAAAAAACTGATATAGGTCCCTTTTTGGATGGAAACCGTCAGTTCCCGTTTTATGGTGCACGTGGACAAAACACGTACACTAGTTTGACAAAAATGCCCTCACTTGTGCACCACGCGAGGGACCGATCCCTAATTGCTAATTGTACGAGGGACTGATCCCTAATTACTAATTGTAATAGGGATTCATAAATTTTTTTATACTTATATTCTGCAATCAGCTTTGATTTTTTATTCGGTTAGACATTTGAGTATTTTTTTGTAAGTACATGTGGCACATACAAATAATAAGTACATACAGTTTGTACCTACACTAGTTTGACAAAAATGCCCTCACTTGTGCCCTCACTTACACAGTTTGTACCTACACAGTTTGTACCTACACTAATTGTACGATGTAAACTGTGTGTAGGTACAAACTGTATGTACTTATTATTTGCATGTGCCACATGTACTTACAAAAAAATACTCAAATGTCTAACCGAATAAAAAATCAAAGCTGATTGCAGAATATAAGTATAAAAAAATTTATGAATCCCTATTACAATTAGCAATTAGGGATCAGTCCCTCGTACAATTAGCAATTAGGGATCGGTCCCTCGCGTGGTGCACAAGTGAGGGCATTTTTGTCAAACTAGTGTACGTGTTTTGTCCACGTGCACCATAAAACGGGAACTGACGGTTTCCATCCAAAAAGGGACCTATATCAGCTTTTTGAGAAAACGGGGACTGATCCCTAATTGCTAATTGTACGAGGGACTGTCATAAAAAAAACCCAAAAAACCCACTAAAAAGATGTAACAGATATAAAGGTGCTTCTGCTCCGAAATATCGGTCGTTAGGGTTTGAAACAAGACAGACACACAACAGTGACGGACAATGAGGGCACTAGCTAAAAAACACGTTGAAAAACAAGCACCCGCTGTTTTATCTTTTTTCCCCCAAAATGTCCCAGTGTAGTTGGCTGCTGCTGAAACCCATGGTAATGATATTTGGACCGAAGTATGGACACGAATACGACGACATGCTAAATCTAAAAAATACAGAACACGGACACGACAGAGTTATATAATTAAATAATATATATTTATATTAAAAAAAATTCATAGATGAAATTTTTTAAAGAATTCTAGAAAATTCCTTGCATAAAGGTGTTTCGACAATAATGAAAGACAGAGAAACACAAAAAAATATGTGTCATGTTTCGTTTCATTTTTTGAACATATTCACAAAAAAAACATATGTAACATGTATTTGAAGTGTCCACCGTGTGTCCAAGTGTCGGACACGTGATCGACATAGACACGCGACCCCAAATGAAGTGTCTGTGCTTCATATTTTTTCTATGATTTTTGTAGTCAACCATTAAATCAAAACACCATTATTGTAAATGCAAATTTCTTGCATCTACAGTTAATTTTCATCATCAATGGTGATGATCCTGCAAGAGGAGATTGAAAGGAGAGTGAAAGTAGAGAGAGCAAGTAAAGATAAAAGGAATAGACACATCATGTGACGTAGTTCGGCCTTTGGCCTACATCCACAGATGTAACTCTCTCTCTCCAAGTATTCACTAATGAAAAGATTGTCCCCTTCTTACAAGTGATCCACCCCTATTTATAGATAATGAGGGGGTTAGGTGTTCAAACTAATTACAAAGGTAATAATTCAATACATCTCACAATATTAATCTAATCTTGCTCCACTCTTCATAATATGTGGCACGCGATGAAGAGTGGAGCAAAATTAGATTAATATTGTGAGATGTATTGAATCATTACCTTTGTAATTAGTGTGAACACCTAACCCCCTCATTATCTATAAATAGGGGTGGATCACTTGTAAGAGCATCCACAGTGGTAAGGTAAATTTGGATTTTACCTTATCCCACTTGCACAGTGGTAAGGTCCGATGCAGATCTGATGTGGCGTAGTGCTAACACTACGTTTGATTCCAGGCGTGGTCCAGGGACAACGCTTGGCTTTTTAAAATATATATATATTTTTTAAATGTCAATTTTGTCCTCAGTTTAGGTTTTTTATTAATTTTTTAAATTTTTTTAAAACACTCCCCACTGTGGATGTGGGTCTTGTAGGCTAAAAAACAGTAGGGTAAAATGGCTTTTTACCCTACAACACTGTGGACGCTCTAAGAAGGGGACAATCTTTTCATTAGTGAATACTTAGAGAGAGAGTTACATCCGTGGAGGTAGGCCAAAATCAGAACCATGTTACATGCTGTGTCTATTCCTTTTATCCTTACTTTTTCTCTCTACTTTCTCTCTCCTTTCAATATCCTCTTGCAGAATCATCACCGTTGATGATGAAAATTAACTGTAGATGCAAGAAATTTGCATTTACAGATTGGCGTCGTCCGTGGGAATTAATCGACAAGAATACCTTACGCAGCTCTTTAATGGTGGCATTTCATCACTGTTCTGATCCAATCAGTATCACAAAGAACAGAGTTTTCATCGAATCTTTCTCAAAAACAAAAAAGACTACCTCTCTCTCTCATTTTCTCTCTCTAGAATTTCATTTCATTCAACAGAGATCTCTCTCATTTTCTCTTTCTAAAATTTATCTCTGTAAACAGAGATGAACGAAGAAGTTGAACCATCACCAACATCTTCATCAGTGAAGGAACAAATCTTTCTCCCTATAAGAAGAGAACCATTTGAGTATGGCCTTCTTCCAATCCCCGAAGCTCATTTTTTTCAGATGGAACTGTAACCCTAGGTCCTCTCAGGGATAAACTTCTCCAACGAGCTTCTCCTTCTTCATTCTGAATTGATGCAGACGGCATTTCTGAAGTTCTCAATATCTCGATCGAATATGCTCATCTTGTCATCGATACACTAGCTTCTGTTCTTTCATCGGATTCCGATCCGATCATAGAAACCAAACCTCATGAATCTGATTCAATCGGTATAAATGTTTATGATCTGATTATATTTCTTTATATCCAGTCTTACAAGAAGCTTCTTCTTAGAACGCACAAAGAGTCGGCCTTTGTTACTGATGTATGGCCTTCAACATCCGCATTTGATGGTTACCTTTTGGCTTTATCACCATTACAGCAATCTCCGGCATTCATCTTCGAATTGATCTTGAATCAGCTTCAAATCAATCGTCAAATCTTTATCAGGATGAGGATCTTAAGGAAAACATCAAAATCAGAATCTCATCGGGGTTAATGGAATTTTAGACTCACCGAAAAATCTCGTCGGAAAACTCAAACACTTACAGGTCCAGTTAATCTTGCAACATCATCAAAATTCGATTAAAGAAGAAAACAGAAGAAAGAGGAAATCAGAGCTGGATGTTGATTCAGAGAAGGGAAAGAAATAGAAGAGAACAGGGAAATTAAAGGTCACAGAGCAAGAACTCAACATCAGATCTGCATCGGACCGTTCATCACCTCAACACAAGATCATTCTCTCTATCGATTTCAGCTTTTTCTATAGCAGTGATCATTAGTTTCACCTCTAAAAGTTACCTCTGATTCAAAATTTTCAGAATCTGGTGTAGAAACAACTGGATTCTCAATGAAATCATCATAAAAATCTTCACATTAATGGCCATTTTGAATGCTCAGGAGGATCATCCCCATCAGTTTTGTCTTCAAACTATTTGTTTCAGATCTACATCGAGCCTTTGGTAACACATCTACATCAAAATCTTCGACAAATCATCTCTAAAAAGTACAGATTATACAACTATCAGAAACACGAACTAATGGAGTTTATCGAAAAACTGGCTGTAAGAAGAATGAGGGGAAAAAGGTTTAAGGTCGTCGATGGCACATTGATGGTGGATGCGACGATGAAGAAGTCCAACGTAGCCGAGTTTTATGAGATAAAATCTTTTTTATAACAAGTTTTATAAAAGACTTCATTTATAATTAAACTGATAAGTTTTATATATCGACAAATTTTATAAGCTATAAAGCTTTATAAAGTATAAACTGCTTAGTTTTATAATTTGATGAGCTTTTTATAAACTAACATGTTTTATTAGTTCACAAGCATAAAGACTAGTTTTTATAAAACTAAAAAGTTTTAATCTTCTAAATAGTTTTATAAAAAAAAGTCTTGCATTCCTTGCAAGCAGAAAGCATCACCTTGCACGGGAGCATAAAGTATTGTACTCGATACAAGCATAAAGCCTCACCTAGCACGTGAGCGTAAAAGTCTTACACCCATTGTAAGCATAAAATCTCATTTTGCACATGAGTATAAAGACTTGTAATTGCACGCAACAAAGCCTCGCTACATACACGAGCACATTACATTAAAAGCATCGCTACATGAGCGAGCATACTAAGCCTAACACCATGTTGTTAGCACAAAATCTCGTCTAGCACGCGAGTATATTAAGACTAGCATTAGTTGGCGTAAAGTCTCGCCTAGCACGCTAGCATAAAAGGTCCAGCATTAGTTGGCATAAAGTCTCGCCTAGCACACGAGCGTAAGAAGTCCAATAAAAGTTGTTGGCACAAAGTCTTGCCTAACACGTAAGCACCAAAAAGCCTTGCTACATGCGCAAGCACCACAAGAACTAAAAGAATAAGATCTTCAAGTTTTTAAACAGAAAAAGAAGCAAAAATCTTTAAAGTTTTTTAAGTAAAAAAAAGGGGGGAAAAAGGGAAATGATATTCTTAAATCAGTTTTGTCACAAGTATAAGTCAGTTTTATCCCAAGCCCAAGTCAATTTTATCCCAAGCCTAAGTCAGTTTTATCATAAGCCTTACAAAGTAATCTTTGTTAGTATTAAGTCTTTCAACTCTACTAAGTCAAAATTTCTTAAGTCATACTTCAGGTAAGGTCTTGATAGACATTCAGACTATTCTTCGCATTGGTAGGAAGATTGCCAACAAGTATGGAAGAATTATTGCAAAAGGGTGAGAAATACTCTAACATTGAAGAGGGAATCCAAAAATAGGGATTATCACTGCAGCTTCCAGTCTATAGAGTTCAGTAGCAAGATCAAGAAGAACTGAATCCAAGATCAAAATGTTGTTTGGTCTTAGGTACACCTCTCATAAAGTCCATTGTGACAAAATCCCACTTTTATTCTGCCATTCCGAGTGGCTTTAGTGTTCTGCCTGTCTTCTGGTTCTCGATCTTCACCTGTTGACAGATAATGCACTTAGAAACATACGAGTTGATGTCCTTCTTCATTCCTTTCCACCAGATATGCCGCTTCAGGTCGTTATACATTTTCGTACTTCTTGGGTGTATGGCGAAAACTGATTCATGAGCCATAGTCAGGATCTATTTTCTAAGTGCTTCATCTCCGGTATACATAGCTTCTCTTGGAACTTTAATCCCCTATCGGCTCTTTGTGTCCACCCTTCAGGTGCTTCGTTGGTGCCGAGTTTTCCCAAAACTTCTTGTAGCCTGACATCCTGCTTTTGTGCCTCCACAATTCTCTTGATGATTCCTGGTTTTACCACCATGTTGGTCAGGTACGCTCCCACGTCACTTTTTTCTACCCTTAAATCATACTCGCCCACTGTTTGCAACATCATTGCCACCGTCCCCTGATGCTTTCTACTGAGTGCATCTGCCACTATGTTTGCCTTTCCTGGATGGTAATTTAAAGTAAAATCATAGACCTTCAAAAACTCTAGCCATCTCGTCTGTCTCAAGTTCAGTTCTTTTTGTGTAAATATATACTTCAGACTTTTGTGATCCCAGTATACTTCAAACTTTTCTCCATAAAGATAGTGCCTCTAAAGTTTCAGTGTGGAAACCACTGCTGCCAGTTGAAGGTCATGAGTGGCATAGTTTTTCTCATATACCTTAAGCTGTCGTGAAGCATACGCCACCACCTTCCCTTGCTGCATTAAGTCTCCTCCTAAGGCGATTCTTGATGCGTCACAGTATACTACGTATCCGACTCCTAGTTCAGGTGTTACCAAAATCAGTGCGGTTGTTAGTCTCTCCTTGAGCTTCTCAAAAAAATTCTTCGCATTCTTAATTCCACTCGAACTTTACGCCCTTCTTAGTTAAGTGAGTAAGAGGAGCTGTCAACCTTGAGAAGTTTTCAACGAACCTCCGATAGTAATCAGCCAAGCCTAAAAAGCTTCGGATCTCAAAGACACTCTTCGGTCGTTCCCATCCCACTACAGCTGTCATCTTTGCTGGATCAACTGTAATTCCTCATTCAGATATCACCTGCCCAAGAAATAGTACTTCGGTCATCCAAAAATCACACTAGCTCTTTTTCGTTTATAGTTGATGTTCCCTTAAGGTTTGCAATACTGTTCTCAGATATTCTTCGTGTTCTTCCCAAGTTTTTGAGTACACTAAAATATCATCCACGAATAGTACGACAAAATGATCCAGGTAGGTCGAAAGACCCGATTCATCAAATCCATAGAGGCTGTCGGTGCATTGGTTAACCCAAAGGGCATCACCAGGAACTCAAAATGCCCATACCTAGTTTGAAAAGCCGTCTTCGCGATATCTTTCCCCCTTATTCTGAGCTGATGATATCCTGATCGTAGACAATTCTTGGTGAAGAATCTGGCACCCTTTAATTGGTCAAAAAGATCATCAATCCTTGGCAATGGGTATTGGTTTTTGATTGTGACCTTATTAAGTTATCAGTAGTCAATGCGTAGTCTCATTGACCCATCCTTCTTTCATACAAACAACACCGGCACTCCCCATGGTGAAGCACTTGGTCAGATAAAACCTAATTGTTGTAACTCTCTCAATTGCTTCTCTAGTTCCTTGAACTCTTGGGGCGCCATTCGATAGGGTGGAATCGAAATTTCTTTCGTTCTAAGTTGCACATCAATGACGAACACTATTTTTCTCTAGGGAGGTAGACCAGGCAATTCCTCAGGGAATAAATCCATATACTCTTGTACTATGGGAATATCACCTTCCTGAGTACTCGTAACATCTCTCTCATTACACCCGGTTGTAACGAGTTAATGATCCTTTCTCTGTCTCCCCGGACCGACAGCTTTTGTCTATCCAGCATGGTTAAGGTAACCTTCGTTTCAAAACATTCTAAGATCACACAATGGAAGGACAACCAGTCTATCCCCAAAATCACATCTTACGCAAGCATGTTCATGGGTATGAGATTTGCTGCTAATTCTCGATCAGCGTACATAATAAGACATTCTTTACACACTTTACTCAAAGCTACAGTCATTTCTACTAGTGATGAGATATGTAAGATGTACCCTAGGGATGTAACTTCTAGGCCAAGTGTTGTAGCAAAATGCACAGATATAAACGAGTGTGTAGCACCAAAATCAAATAATATTTTAGCCCAAGGCTTGAAAACTAAGAATCTACCTTCAATGCTGCATTTTCCACTTTCACCTCTGGCGGTGCTAGGTGATTGATATGTCCCTGCGCCCTAAGCTGACCTTGTTGTGGTGGCTTATACTGTTGTGGCTGATTATTGGTCCTATGTTGGCCCATGACTCATCCTTGTCCTCCATGCTGCTGGGCATTTCATTGTGGTTGCATTTACCCCTGTGGGCGATAGTTACTCGATCCACCTCCCTGTTCGTGCGGTTGATGTGGACAGTTTTTCATGATATGACCTACTGCTTTGCATTTGTAACATTTCTTCTCTCCTTTATTAGTTGATTGTGTTCGAGCTTCTTTGAAAGCTTGAGATCTTTGAGTCTGTATAGGATTAAGCTTATACTTCTTCCATTGTTCTCGTTGGTCTCTCTCCTTTTGCCCTTTCTCCCAATCTGCCTCAACCACCAGTGTCGTCTCCACAACTCTTGCATACGTAAAATGACAGAATGGTACAACCTTACTTTGGATTGAATTCTTCAGTCCTCCTTGGAACTTTGTGCCTTTAGCACTTTAGTGGCTATCATATGATGTGCATAGCGTGACAACTCCGTAAATTCTTCTTATATTGAGTTACTGTCATGTCCCCTTGTGTGAGTTTTATAAACTCAATGCTTTTCTGTGCTCGAGCCGTCTTAGTTAAGTACTTCTCTAAGAACTGCATCTCAAACTCCTCCAAGGTCATGGTCTCAACTTCGTGGGTCCTTGCAATTGTTCCCCACCAATGGTCTGCCTCGCCTTCAAACATATAAGTCGCCAACCTTACGCGATGTTCCTATGCAGCCCCCATAGCTGTGAACTTCTTCTGTATCCTAGTAGTTATTCTGCTGCCTTCATGGGTTCCTTATTTCCTTAGAATTCCTTTGGTTGTAACTTTAGGAATTCCTTCAAAGCGTTAGTCTGCCTAATCTCTGTCTCAACTGCCGGGTTGGGAGGTGGTTGACTATGTTGTCCCCAGTTCCCTTACATGTTATCAGTGATCCTTTCCAAGACATCCTCCACTCTATCCAGATTTTGTTCAAGTTGTTGAGTCCTGGCTTGCAGTCCCTCATTCTGCTATTCCTGGTGATTGGCTTCATTACAATTCGCTTCCGCCCGTGTGGATGCGGATGTTGCTTCATGTGCATCGGTAACGTTACGTTGCGAAGGTCCATGAGTCATTCCTAGTCGAAAAATGTTTCTATCAATCATCAGGTCGAATCACATCGACATACACACACAATACTTGGTTAAGGTTATAAAACCTCTCACCAATCTCTCGAATAAGGCTTGTTACTTGGACTTAAGAGATTCCCCTTTTTCCCTTATAGAACATTTGTTTTAATGACATGACATCAAAGTAAAATAAGCATACACACAAGTATATATATACATGTATATTTTTTTTGAAAGCATCTCACTTTAAGGAATTTAACAAATCATCGAAGCAGACACCAATTTTTTTTTTTTTAACAAAAAAGGACCTCTTACAAATAACAAATGGACTCCATAAGTTCCAAAAAGATCTAGAGCCTAAGCTCTGATACCAATTGTAACATCCCGCACCTTCGGTGCACTTACACCCCACTTGGGTGTAAATATCTAAAGCCCGGAACATTATTTGGGTGGGTTTTGAAATACATTTTGGTCCAACACTCATGGGCTTAGTCAATTAAGCCCAACAAAAACTGAGTTTTGGGTCTAAGTTGAGTAGTCCAATCAGGGCGCACATCTAGGTATATTATACATGTTTAAAGTCATAAACCCTAAAAAAGTTAGTTTTCTTTAAAAAATGACTAAAGCATTTAAATGAGTATTCCAGATCGGAGTTTTGAGCTCATGGTTTGATCCGGAATGGTCCAAATGGTAAAAGGTGACCCTAAGCAAGGTTAAAGTCATAGACTTTTCGAAAAAAAACTTAGTCTTCTTCGAAAAAGTCCTTTAGAAACACATCTACGGTGTTCCGGATTAGAGAACGGAGCTCATGGTTGGATCCAAAATGGTCGAAAATGGTTGGGGGCGACCCAAATTAGGATAAGGATAGCCCAGAGCAATCTGGGGGTCAACCCACAACAGGATAGTGTTAGGAGCAGCCACAAGGGACTGGAGAGGGCTGGCACGTGCGCCTGGCACATGCCAATTCTTAGCACATGTTGAAGTTGTGCGCGCACCTTTAACTGCCGTCGAGTGCAGAGCCCCCTATATAAGGCCTGCACTCAAGCAAAATGGTTCATTTGTGACCCAATTTGACACGTTTTTTCTTCTTTTCTTCTCTTTCTTTAGGCTCTTTGAGCCTTCCTGAGTTTCTGAAGCGGAGCTCTTGCACTTTTTCTCCACGATGGTGAGGTGTGCTCTACAGTATGATGCTGGAACTTTTGCGATCCCCAATGCGACTCTCCGGTATGGTGGCGATCACACGAATAAGGATTTCGGTTTGTTAAAGAAGGTGGATAACCATCTAAGGGTCTATACACGCCGGCTTAAGGTAAGTTGTTCTTCCCCTTTTTTTCTTTTGTTATTTTTTGTTTTATTGCCTACTTTTGTACAACCTGTGCACACTATGAAACATAAAAAACTTAGTATTCTCTGCATGTGCTTTCATTTTTGTTAGAATGAGAGTCCATACTATAGATGTAGAGGTTCTCCTAAGCATATATTTGATTGGTGGATAAGAATCTGTGGGAACCCGAATATCTCGACCTGGATGTCGACCTTTAGCTTGGTCCTGTTTATCGAGTCGCTTCGTTAGCGTAATGATAAAGTGTTGACGTTGGCTCTACTGGAGAGATGGGCTGATGAGACCAATACTTTCCATTTGCCTAAGGATGAGTTTTGCATTACTCCCCTAGACTTTTATATGATTACCAAAATCCCAATCGGACATGGGCACTAGTTCCCATGGAAGTATAACTATACTAGGGAGTCTTTGAGAGAGCTTTTCGGTCTACTTTTCACGGACGAGTTGCTGGACAGGAGCAACTATATTGACGTAGGAGCACTTTGTCGCAAGTATTCTGGATTAGTTCCTGATAATGACCCTCCTCATCGCTCCAATAATGCTTATATTCTCCGGGCATTTCTTACTTACTTGATGGCGCAAGTGATGTTTACCACGGGAAATACGAAGATTAAGGTGGGCCATGTGAAGGCGGTTGAGGATTTTACACATCTTGCCGACGTTGACTAGGGGAGTGCGATGCTGTCCTTTTTGTACCTTACCTTCTCTCGGGTGTCTCGAGTAGCGTATCAAACCATTGGCGGTTACTGGCCAATCTTGGTGGTATGATCTCGATCTCTGCTTTTGATTTTGCTTGTAGAATGCTAGCCTTAGGGCAAGGATTTTGCTCTCCTTAATGTAGTATTGGTGCTACGAGTATCTGACCATAGGCAGTCCCATCTTGAATGAGAATTGTCCTCCTAATTTTCCCCGGATGGCTCGATAGGACAGATCAGTGTTAACTATTGCACAGACTGGTGTGACGGTGAGCAACCTTGATTCCTTTTGCTTGGATTTGGAGCTGTCTACCATCGCTGGGGTGAACTTCTTCGCCTTTTCTTAACGATTTAACTTGTATTGGCAACTTGTCTCATGT
Organism: Macleaya cordata; assembly: GCA_002174775.1. Lineage (NCBI taxonomy): Eukaryota > Viridiplantae > Streptophyta > Magnoliopsida > Ranunculales > Papaveraceae > Macleaya > Macleaya cordata. Next base: position 72,059 of record MVGT01004149.1, read on the forward strand.
TTATTTAGATTTGCCAGATACATACAGAGCCTTGGGCTGACTCTCCTCATAGAGAGGAAGCTATCTTCTTGGAGATGCAGGCGCTTTCACAGACTCGGTACCTCTTGGAAGGACCGAATTATGTTGCTTGGTATTTTGGTGAGCACTACAGTTTCCAGACCTACTAGTCTTATGCTATTCCTGTAGCTTCCTTATCTCCCAATGGATTTCTTCAGGTCCTTTATACCGACATTGAGAATAGAGTAGACCAGTTTCCCATAGATGATCTGTATGCTATGGGTACTCGGGGAGAATATTTGACTTGGTGGAGGAACGTGACATTTCCTTTGTTCTGTCCTTCGCAGGGTCGGGGGACAAATGTGACATTTGTCGGAGCTGAGGTGAATCGTAGACGATGGGTGAGTTCTGTTTTTGCTTTAAAACTTACTTCTCTCACTTGCATTTGTTTTGACTTGCTCCTTTTGACATTTCAGGCGGTACGATGGGTCAGGCCATCAAACCCCTGTGAGGTAGCCCAGCCTTCATGATTATAGGCCGAGAGAGGGTTTGTATCCACCACCTCTTCCTTAGGATTTTGACATGTATATCCTGGATAAAGATTCTTTCCACGTGCACATAGCGTGTGAGCCCATAGAGGAGGCCCTTCGGATGGTGTCCGGTCAGCGCCAATATATCGAAAGCGTGGTTCCCGAGCTGAGTGAGTTGCGGGATGAGGTCGTTTGGCGGGAGCTACCTCAGGATTATGATAGAGCTGAGATTGACTGTCTTATAGGGATCCTTGAGGATTTCGATATCGATCCTGATGTGAGTTTTTCTTTGATTAAAAACTGCTTCCCTTCTGTATTATGTATCACTTATTTAATTGACTGTCTGTTTTTCTTATTCGCAGACAGGTGAGCAGGTTTCTAAATCCAGCCCGCTGCCATGACCCATCGTCGGCGTCGCTAGGATGTGCCAGGATGGAGTTTCGCTTTTTCCCCTTTTGACATGTTTTAACTTTTCATACACATTTGAATTAATTTGATGTATTCACATATATTTTTAGATTCTACATGTGCTTGTATGCATGCATATATGTTTTTGAACTTTAATATGCTGATACTTTATTTAATGTTTGCATATGGTTCTTCGCTTGGTAATCCGGGCTATGCTGGTTGTGGAGGCATTTTCAGAGACTTTAATGGTAGGGTAAGAGGTTGCTTTGGTGATCATATTGGCATTGCCACATTTGTGACTGCAGAATTCATGGATGTCATCCTCTCTCTTAAAGTTGAAATTTTAATGGGATGGACTAAGGTTTGGCTGGAATGCGACTCCATGTTGGTGATTCAAGCACTAGATCACAAAGTTCAAGTACCTTGGCAAATCTGCACAAGATGGAACAACTGCATATCATTATTTTACTCTCACCACATACGCTTCTCTCATATTTTTAGAGAAGGAAACGCTTCAGCAGACATTCTTACAAATCTAGGGGCAAGCTCTAATCTCTCACAATGGTGGACATCTACTCCGAATTTTCTCAGTAGTCATATTGGTAGAGACCGCCTTGGGTTACATTTCTACCGATTTAAATGAAACCACTTTGGTTTTCTAGCTTGTAATAGCTGCTCCATGAGGTTAGGTTTTATATCCACCTCGACTTGATTGTATCTATTTATTTTTCTTTCAATAATTTCTCCCTCGTGGAGTTTGCCAAAAAAAAAAAAATTGATGTTTACATATATTTTGAGATTCTATATGCTGATGGATGATAAATTAAAATGACACTTATTTTCTGGGAATGTCCTTAGTTGTCTAACTTGAGTAGTATGGAGCACCATCTCAGTGTCCTAGAGCTTTCATCATGGGATCCCAAAAAATAAGGTTTTGAAAACAAAACGCTTTTTATTTTTTGAAGATTTTGAAAAACAACGACTAAGCATGATAAAACGCGGATCTTAGCGATGATGATTGAGGAAGATATCGTGTCCAAAGATTTCTGCTGACCGCTTGTAAGGATATGCCTTTTGTTTGTTTGGAATGATGTGAGAGTGCTTTCCTTGTTGCACTTTGATTTACCTTATCGGGCCCTTGGACAGAGATAGGGGTTCTAACTTTACCACTTCTGATGAATGAGGCCCATCCTGCCCCCTTACTTACAATTTGGATGCTTTGACCAGATTCTTGCCATAGGATGAATCTTCTCTGGAGATGTGGGAACCTGCAAAAGAGGATCAAGTTTTTCCAAGTCTTGATTTTCTCACTACGATTTCTGTTTTTATCTTCTTCATTTTTTGAAGCTCATCACTTTGGTTCTCTACCAAGGGTTTTTGTTTCCTTCGAGACTCAGAGAGAACTTGATTAGGTTGTAGTGAGGTGTAGGATTGGCTAGAAAGAAGGATTAAGGCTCTAAGATCATTCTTTTTATTTTTCTGGGTTTTCTCCCTATATTTTGTTTGTCTCTGCTCCTTTTTTTTTTATGAGAGACACTTTTTTATTTTTCTTATTCCAGATGTGTGAAAGAATTTTACTTTTTGATGTAAGGTAGACGCAACTGCCTTCGATTGGTAGAGCCATGGTCTCCTAAGAAGTAGATTGAAATTGGCTTCGATATCCATTATGAGGAATTGTACTCCTCTATAGACCCATCCTATGAGTATCATTGTAGTGAATTCGCCTGTGACATCCTTTCGGCCATTGTCGAATTCTTAGACTGATCTGACAGTGTCTTCCCCGAATGTTATTTCTTCTTCCGTTAAGCCCATGATCTTGGCAGTTTAAAGCGTACATATGTTCATGCTTGCACCATTGTCAATTAGTACTCTTGGAATTAGCAAATGACCCCCCCTCCCCGACTATGATGTACAGGGGAAGGTTATGTTGGCTTCCTTCATGAGGTAGCAAATCCTCATCTGGGAAGAAAATAAAGTTTTCCTTACTAGCATGAGCCATTGCATTGACAAGTTCCACCGGAGTGATCCCTGTTGCCACGTGCATTGAGTTAAGAGCTTTCATAAGTGCCTCTCTATGACCGGTTGATGCTTCCAGCAATCCCCAGATGGAGATATTGGCTTTTGTCTTCTGCAATTGATTCATGAAGAGTTGGTCTTCAACTTGCAGGTCCTTTGTTGATTGGACATGTATTTAAATTGGAGGAGTCTGTAATGCCGCAGCGGGATTCTCAGCTCTAGGGTGTGATCCCGAGGAGTTCCTGTCAAACATCGTGCTATCAGTTCCTATCATCATTTTATAGGACTTCTAAAGCGTGTGCAAAATTTGGTGCGATTCTGAGGAGTTTGAATTTTTGCCAAAAAATGGCCTTGTAGAACTTGGACCCAAAACTTCGAATAGCGATTCTGGGTAATTCTGGGGTCTACATATCATGGTATCAGTTTTTATCATCATTTTATAGGACCTTTAAAGCGTGTGCGTAATTTGGTGTGATTCTGAAGAGTTTAAATTTTTGCCCAAAAATGGCCCTGTACAAAGTGGACCTAAAACTTCAAACTGCGATTCTAGGCAATTATAGGGTCCAAACATCGTGGTATCAGTTCCTATCATCATGTTATAGGCCATGGCTGTTTCATCACTGAAAACAAGTTATGCTTAGAGTTCTTGATATTAACATTACCTGTACCAATCGTTATTTGGTTCCGATGAGTTTGAATTTTTGCCGAAAAATGGCCTTGTACAACTTGGACCCAAAACTTCGAATAGTGATTCTGGATAATTCTGGGGTCTACATGATAAGCACACATATATTACAATTAGTACCCCTATATTTATATTAGTTAGTTAATTATTTGACTCTATTTGAATTAATTAGTGTATTTTATTTGTGTGCAGGGAATATAAGTGGATTCGACAAAATATGGTAAAGTCGGCAAATTATAACATTCGGCAAAGTTTGTGGTACACACGAAGTGGGGTAGTTCAATCAACGAGTGAAAC
>MVGT01002249.1:7614-72454 GCA_002174775.1 Macleaya cordata
ATACTTGTTGTGAGATTGAAATATTCGATTCTTGTTCTTAATTCCGCATATTAAGAATCGAATAAGTCAATACTCTTGTTAGAGATTTTTGTTGTACTCTTATCACCTCAGTAATTTTTTAATTAGGTGATAGTGTGATCCTTAACCATAGTCACATTGGCATACGGTTAAATTCATTAACCGTAGGGCGAATTTAGACTTTCACTATCTTCACCGACTTGATCTGCATCGAACCTATTTTCGTCGACTTGATCTACATCAAATAATTTTCTTTAATCATCATCTTCATCGACTTGATCTGCATCGGATCCTTTCTTTGATCATCACCTTAACCGACTTGATATACAAGCAATGCCATCATCGAATTTGGCTGATTCGGTGTTAACATCGACTTAAAACTCACAAGTTTCTGAAGGTAAGTTTCTAAACAAATATAATAGTTTCTGAAGGTAAGTTTCTACACTTATTAGACTTTAGTTTTTGAAGTTTCTGAAGGTAAGTTTCTGAAACTCAATTATACTTCAAATTTTGCATATTAGATTTTAAATTTGTTTTTGAAATCTTTTGCATGCCATAAGATAGAATTCTTTTATCTTTCAAAGATAAAACCAAACAAAGAAACAAGCTTCCAAGTATCAAAAGCATGCAAAACAAAAGAGATCTCTACTAACTACAATGCACAGAAAGGTTTCCAGGTTTCACCTTAAAAACCTCAGAATTGAAAGGTTTCTGAGTTTTATCTTAAAAAACCTCTAAATTGAAAGGTTTCCAGGTTTAACTTTATAGAACCTAAGTATTGAAAGGTTTCCAAGTTCCACCTTAAAAAACTAGGAAGTGAAAGGCTTCCGGGTTTTACCTTAAAAAACCTCGGAATTGAAAGATTTCTGTCAGCTTAAAATCTGGGAAATGATAGGTTTCCAAGTTTACTTTAAAAAGAGACCTCGGTAATAAAGGTTTCTTAAGAAACAATGATCTCTACTACAAACACCAACTCTGGAAAGAAAACTCTGAAAGATTCAGGAAAAGACGAGTTAAATCTAGAAAGAAAACTCTAACATATTCAAGAAAACTCTAACATATTCAAGAAAACTCTGACAGATCGCTACTATACAAATTCATTAGAAGTATTCCCTGGAAGAAATTTAGTCTCCCACAGACAGCACCAAAATGAAGGAGACAAAATTTCTTCCAGGAGGTTTATTCCTTCATTCAAAGAGTTTAGAGAGAGAAAGAGGTTCCTTAGAGAGAGAACCTAAAAGATTCTAGAGAGAGAAAGTAAAGGACTCTAGAGAGAGAAAATGAGAGGGGTTTCTCTAGTCTAGAGGAATTCTCTCCTGTTCAGGTAGATTCTGATTCGATATTTGAAATGGAGGTATGCTCTATTTATAGACTTGCTGAGTTATGAAGTCAAACTTTTAGCCATTCGGAGATGAACATCTGTCTTTTACTTTATAGTATATGATAGATGTTCATAAGTGCTTGACAGCTGTGCTAGATAGCTGCTTGTTTACTTCTTTCTGTCAGGTTACTTTTTGGAAACCTCTTCTTGTCAGGTTTACCTTTATGAAACCTCTTTTCTTTAGTGAAAAACTTCTTTTCTCTAACGGAAAGCTCAATCCGAGTAGGTGCTCCTACAACCTTTTTAATTAAGATTGGATTTTCGAGTTAACGTACATGTGCACAACGAACTAATATGTGCCCCTGAGATATTGCACGAGCCTCATGAGCTTCCACCACACTCTCAACCAAAACATAATTCCCGACCATAAAAAATGTACGATAAACCAGTATTACTCTTCTCTTTATGAGCTAGCGCATGTAGTTTATTTATGGGCTAATTTAACTTACCCCCTCAGAATTAATGGTGATTTTAACATATCCCCCCCCCCCTCAAAGATCTCGTATTAATTTAACTTACCCCTTTAAAGTCATAGTTTCCATCTTTTTGCCGTCTGATGGTATACGTGCGTCTCGCACGGTCCCATTCATGACCAAAATGCCCCTTAGATGCATAACACGTGCATAACTTAAGGTATATTTTTTACTTTCAAAAAGCAAAGAAATATTTTGGGGTGGTTATCTTTAGAATAAAAAAAGAAAAAGAAAAGAAGATATTAAGCAACGAGGAGTCCAAACATGAGTTAATTTTGTAAATAATAAATAGTTATAAGGATAGGTTCGTCATAAAAAATTAATTAATCAGATTCTAGGAGAATAGAAATCGCAAATCCATCCCCCCTACGATATTGGCATTCCGCCCAAATAAGAGAATATGTGATTCCCAAGAATCACATTCGAGTCATAAAACAATTAACACCTTTATGAAACCAAGCATTTTCACCACACATCAAGGAGCTAAGGAGATAAGGAGTCCTCATCAAAAGGAGCTCGAAGCTTGAAGAAGACATTAATGGAGCACAAAATGGGACTACCAAACTAATAAGAGTTATTGAGTCCATGTCTTTTATACATATGCAAATCTTGTTTTGGTGATTGAGTTTGTTCTTTGGTAGAACTCCTTCACCAATGTCCTTTTGTAGGATAAGTTTATCCACTTGTGTAGGGTTTGTGTTATTTTGTAGAACTTAGCTTGTAACGATTTGTGACAAACCATAAAATAAACCACTTGATCTTAGTGGGTTTCCGAAGAAATCAATGAAATCATTGGTGAGTTTCATTTCAAAAAGTGGTCGAACCTCTATAAAATATTGTGTTGTGCCTCTAACTTTGCAATCTATTATCTAATATATATTTTGAGTTTAATTGTTTTCTTTGACTTGATTGTGAAATGATATGATATGCATTCTTAGATTGCTAGATATCTAATTATCTTTCTTATCATCACCATCTTACATGTTTACTGTACTTATATTGAATACCTTGAATGATACAACTTGCTTAAATTGTAAGAATTAATTGGGGATTTGTGTGTAACAATTTTTTAACTTTAAATACCTCTATTCACCCCTCTATGACTTAGGCAATGTTCTAACTCGCATTTTGCATTCTGTCGAATTTGAGTCTCGTTTGTAGATTACCGATGAAATTACGTTTGTGGAAATCGGGGCATCACAAGCACCATGGCTAGCTAATAGTCCGTAGATTTAAGTATTGGTCACGATGTTAATTTTTGCAGACCGTGGCCAATAAATAATAGTATAAGTGTATTGGTAAGTTTATTAGCAACAGTATGAGACACAACCTTGACCAATAAATAAAATACAATGCTTATAAGACAAATGATAGTCTCCATTAGACCTCTAACGAATTTGGGCCGTTCTTTGTCTTATACACAAACATATATAATTTCTTAATCAATTGCATATTTGGTACATAACGATTATCTAAAGGGCAAAGGACTATTATGACACTACAACAAATATATTCATTGGCAACAGTTTTAAACTGTTACCAAAATCACATAGGAGCGGGACAGGGAGGTGTGGGGCGTGCATAACAGCCACGCACCTCCCCCATCCTTCTCCTTGTTGTAACAGTTCATTTGACCATGAAAAAACGTTACCTATGTCACCGTTACAGTAGCATGTCAATCTACAGTAACAGTTTGAAACTGTTACTAAATGTCACATCAAAACGTTATAATAATCCTATAAACGTCACTTTAAACAGGTTATTGTAACGGTTTGTTACATAAACCGATGCTTATATGGGCCCTAAAATGACTGTTCTATATAGAACCGTTACCTTAAATGGTATAATGTTAACCATTTTATACTTAAACCGATGCTTTTCTACAAGTTTTTGTGACTGTTTTCTGTTCAACGTTGCTCTTTTTTTGGAAGACCAAAATTTCTTTGCTCTGTTTCCATCGCCATTAAATGTGCAAATATTTAAATTTCCATTCAAAATCAAATATATACAAAAGCTGCTCAAATTCATCTAAAATGAATAAAATACACCAATTAAATTTACACTTTTGAATAATACATCCAATGTCAAAATTTCCAGCGTAACAAGCATAACAAATTTCTCTTAAATAAAATGACAAGAATTAATATTAAAAAAATATCTACACCTAGTCACCAAAGAAAAAGTCCACTCCATCTTTTGTAGAAGGATACGCTCTGTGATCAACTACCTACACCCATCCATTTGTGCAAGGTATTTCTTTGTCCACTCATGCAAGGAGATTTTGGAACTCTACAACTCTTACCTGTTATTGGAAGGAATTAAAACCGCAACATGTATTTATATTGACAAACCATATCAAAATAAAAAAGCATGACCATTATGAGTAGGAAAAAACAGAGCACGTAAACCATTAACATAAATTAGATATAGCTAGGTTTTTCAAAATGGCAACAACTTGTGTAAATATATAGTTCTAACATCGAACTCTAATACCCGCAAAACAACCAAACACTTTACTTCTACAATGGTAGTTTTTCTTCCCCACTAATTAATTTAATATAATTCACTTTTTGACCTGAATAATTTATATTATTACAGCAGTAGCTTCATAATTTCAAAAAAAAAAAGAAGAAAGAAAACAATGTAGAGACTCAATTATTTATAGGCAAATTACATGTACACCGAGGCTACTCTCAAGTCTTAATTATCTTTATTTGGCAGTATATGTTTAACTTACCAACTACTACTGAGTATAACTTCAAAACCAAATAAGGATTTCAGATTTCTGTGGCTAGCAGGACATACAAAAAATATGAAGAAAAATCAATACCTGGTATAGTACATCAACCAAGCTGCCTAGCAACTTCAGCTCCAAAGAGTCAAAATCCAAAAAACAAGTATACATACCAAGATAAAACCAAGTTAGGATTACTATTAACAACTCCAAGGACTTAGCTAAATTTATTATCATTATGTATAAATAAAATTAATCTTTCATACTTATACATGTACTTTTACAAATAGCAAGAAAATAGATAGATTCATGAATGAACAACTTAAACATTAATAATTATTGGCTATAAAATTAGAGTAAAAGGAGAGAAATTTGCCTCGACAAGGTGGATAGGTTGACTGCATCAACCAATACTGATTCTTCAAAGACCAAAGTGTATAAAGAAAACATTGGCTATGAACTACGAAGATAACAACAAGAAAATGAGCTTTTTAGGGGCTCCACCATATACCTTAAAATCATATCATATTAGAACCTAAGCACTTACATGTACTATGTCTTTTGGAGGGCATTTATTTAAACAAGTTTATATCTGATATTTGGATAATATAAAGTAAGTGGCTAAACCCTAAACATTAAGATGGTAATCGATCAACTTATTGAAACCGACAAACAAAAAAAATTAAATACCCTAAACATTAAGATGGTAATCGATCAACTTATTGAAACCTACAAACCAAAAAAAATTAAATAAAGAATGGTACCCTAATCAATTTCTAATCTAAATATTATGCAATATAGAATTCAGTTTCTAATTAAAAAAATCAAAACCAACACAATATGAAAATTAAGCAATAAAAACCCCAAAAATAAGAAACCAAAAACAAGTTAGTTCAATAAAATTTAGCAAACAATCCCAATAAAATAGCATTCTTTCCAAAGTCGAACTCAACTCAACCACAACACATTAATAGTGGACACGGGATTTTGTAGGGACCAGGGATTTTGAAGAAAAATATAACATGATTTTTCCACCAAATCTCTGGTCCCCACAAAATCCCTTCCCCAAATCCCTAGTCCAAACAGACTATAACATTAAACAAAATGAAACCCAGAACAATTAAAATATTTATACTGATCGCTTTGCTCCTTCAATTAAATTGATACGAGCATAGATCAGAGAGAAAGAGAGATACCTGGTCGCATAAACAAAACTCCTGTTTCCTAGCTCTATAAAAAATCGAGAAAGAGAGATCTGAGAGAAAGAAAAGAGAGATCAGAGAGAAAGAAAAGAGAGGGATATAGAGAGAAACCGACCTAGTTAGCCTCTTTATCAGACCAAGAAAAATGATGGAGAGAGAATACCTGGTTCAAATAAAAAAAACCCATGCGTTTACTTTCTCTGTAAAAAAACTGAAAGAGAGAAAGATCAGAGGGAGGAAGAGAGGGAGAGGGAGAGAAAGAGAGAGATCTGATACAGAGAAACGACATGGTTCTTCGTGAGATCAAAAGAGAAGGGAGAGTGGGAGAGTGGAAGAGGGAGATCGTGAGGCGGAAAAGCGATTTGGGGTTTCTCTTTTTGTTATTTGTTTACTAGGATTTTTGAAAAGACAGAAGTACCCTTATAACATAACATTAATCTCTGCCTCTCCGGCTTTTTCTTGCTCAAAACTGTTACGCTAATAAAACAAAGTTTTTATAATTGTTTTCTTAAATCATGTTATCTAAAACTACCCATAGGTAGCGGTTTTGAAACCGTTACAAGTTGTCACATAATTTCGTAACAGTTATCAATTATAACCGTTACTAAAAACCATATAAGTGACTGTTTAATAACTGTTACGCTTTTTATTCATTATTTCATAACGGCTTAAAATTAAAACTATTACAAAACATTTATTGTAACTATTTTTAAGAAAAATGTCATGGTTTTTAATTGGTCAACCGTTACCTATAGCCAATTTTGTACTAGTGTGAGTTTGTAGATGAAAAAGAAAGTGTACAATTGGAGTAAAAAAAAGAAACTATACATGCGGAGGAGAGAAAAATTTATCTACTCTTAATTTTTTTAAAGTAAAAATGTCATAACATTTTATTTAAAAATTAGTTTTTGACATGCAATGTTTATATGCGAAGATCTTCAAAATGAGATCAAACATCTAATTGAAAAAGAAAAAAAATGTATTTTTGCATAGAAAGTACGAACACAGTGCAAGCGCCATATAATCAATATGCCGACATGTGTTAAATGTACGAAAACATAGACTAACAAATGCTAGAACATAATTAGGAGAATGAAAACTCGCGATGAATATGGATCTTGCCTTCGGCACGGTCTACCACTAGTACATTAGAAAAAAAAAATAAAAAAAAAAAGGGAAAAATTGCTAGTTTTAGGAGCAATGACCATGGCAGGTCGATCATATGGTTTTACATTTTAACATTGATCTAGAAACATTTTCTATTAATAAAACTTCTACATCGATATTCACCAGTAGTATTAGCTAGATTTAAGACTTTCTACTCTTGAACCAGTTGGATCTTAGAACGTTGAATTAGTTATAGTTAATGTCAAAAACAAAACTATTGCCACCAAAGTTGTAAACATAATGAGAACGGATTGGGTACAGGCTTAAATGTACATGTTACACGTACAAACTCATGTAGGGCCCACATAAGGTTGATCTAAGGGTCTATTTTTGGTGATAATTTGCTCTTCATTATGTACATCATTTTGACTAAAAATCACCCTCATTCTAAAACTGCTAGCCCCATTAAAATTTGACTTTTGTTCGCATCGTTTATTTTTCACTGTTAATTTTTAATCAATTTTTTACGAGGTTAGCAGTTTTAGAATGGGCTGATCTTTTTAAGATGATCTACATGTTGAAGAGAAAATTCTTACAAAAAATCAGCCCTTAAATCAATCTCATGTGGACTCCACATGAGGTTGTACATATAACATGCACATTTAAGCCTGTACCCTGATCCATTCTCAAACATAATATACCATTTATACGAAACTTCTTTTTACGATGTGAGTATTATCTAATTATAATTTTAATTATAAACAATACCTTAAACTCTTACCTCAAATATCCTAAATAAAGGTTTTCAATGGTACTTGCCCTAACAACTCGAGAAAACTGCAAAACTTAGGTCTTGCTCAGCTGCCATAATAGTGGATGTACGTGAAGCAGAATGTAACTATCCTACAAATTCGGTTGCTCTCACTAAATATTCCACACAATAATTGTGCGTAACCTTAATACATCTTTTCTATTTTAATGCAGCTCCGTAACATAAGTAAGACTATCAGTACTTTCGCCATGTCTCTAATCTTAGTACAAAGTTCCATTTCACTTCTGCTTACAAAATTCCCTTTGGGCTATGTGGAGATAATCTTGAGAATTTTTTTTTTTTTAATACAAGAGGATTACTTTTGTGAGCACGATCTTTCTTTTTTAGATCAAAATCAGCCGTACAATCTCTTCATGCAAGCCTCAAAGGTGGGCCTAAATGGGAGTGTTAATTAATAAAGAGAAAGTGGGATTAAAGAGAATTTAATTTAAGAATTAACAAAAGTGCCCCTCTATTGTGTGTCTCTTTGGTAAGAATCCAACGTGGGACACGTACAACACATGTACACGAATATAATAATGGTAGGATAAGAGGAATATACTCAAACAAAATAGATAGAACAGCGCACATATAATGTTATTCATACAATGACTTTACATTTACTTGTGGGAGCCATATATAAATTATCCAAGGGCTCATTTTAGGTAAGGATATTCTCCTCACCATGTTGTAGATCATCATCATTAAATATTAGTCCATTCAAAAACTTATTAACCCCATTATCTATTGGTTGCAATTAACAGAAAATGATTTACTCAATCACTGTCAATTTCTAATTAGTGGTTGATGGGGTTACGAATTTTAGAATGGGTTGAATTTCGGTGAGGATGTTCTACATGATAAAGAGAACATTCTAAACCAAAATCAGCCCTAAAATCATATGTTGATCAGAGTAGTCCCATATGGAAAGTTGAAAGTCTTGCAACCCAATATAAAAAAGATAATGAGCTACAACTCATTGCCAATTGGTTTGAATTAGATGCCCACAAACTTAATATTATCTTCATATGAGCTCCTGCACAGTGGCAGATCCACCTTGGAGGAAGGGTGGTCAGTTGACCACCCTCTATTTTTAAATTAACCTTATACATTTCAATTTGACCACCCTATTTTTAATAGCTGTTGTTAAAAGAGTTCCTAAAAATGTTGAGGGGATAGACAAGATGAAGAGGTGGACTAGGTTGTTTAAGTTGGTTGGCGGGATGAATTAAGTTTTACTTAGGGGATGGTCATCTATAAATGGGTTGATATTTTTCAACCCAATCCCAAAAAATACTCTAACCCTTAAAAACACCCCAACATAAAATACACCCACTATCCCCACCTCCGGTCACTACCACTCCACTATCAGCCACTCGAAACCTCCGACAACTTCTTCTTCTTTTGTCTTCTTCTTTCTTCTTTCTTCTTCTTCTTATTCACTTTGTGTCCGCCCTTTTTTCTCTCTCTTCCTTCTTTCCCGCCACTCTCTCCCCCTCCCTCTTTCTCTTTCCCTCTCACCCTCTATGTTTCTCACCTTACCTCTCCAGATCTTAAAAGAAATTCAGATCTAGGATTTTTTTCCTTTTCAGGTGGCTGGTAGCGTTGGAGGTGGCCGGCAGTGATGGTGTAGTTGGTAGGGTGGGGTGTACTATATAATTTTAGTAGGCTGAAGAGAGAAAGTGGGTGTTAGGTTAGTTTGCCCCCATACCACCTCTAGTAAAAATAAATAATAATTTAGATAGGGAAAAACTCATTTAACCTGTCCATCCCCCAAATATTTTGAAGAACTCCTTTAACAACATTCTTCTTAATTTGATAAGTAGTTGCATCACAATACGATAGGACCACATGTAGATAATAGATAGTCCAAAGGCTTATCTTGATTGAGGATTTTTTCTTGTCATTTATATCATTCTAACCAAAATTCATCCTATTCTAAAACTTCTAAGTCTATCATTGATTGATTGAAATAGATGAAAAAATAAATAGCTCAATCACCATTGATATTTCTAATCATTAGATTAAGGAGTTGTAAGTTCTAGAATGTACTGATTTTCGATGAGGATGATCTACATGGGAAGGAAAATATCCTCACCCAATATCTGCCCTTTGATCAAGTTCACATGGGCCTACATGCCAATATGCAAAAGTGATGTATATATTCAAATCCTATCTCATTTTTAAAATATTTATTTTGAATCAAATTTGGTGCACTAATAAACATTAAAAAGTATTATTTATAAATCTGGTAGAAGACAAAAAAATACATTCACACGAAAATACAAGAAAAATATAAAGATTTACCAAAAAAAAAAAACACTATAAATAGAGAATGGTGGAGCCTTTGAGGGCTAGAGGTGAAAAACCAATGCGTTTGTCGCTCTTTTATTTTTTTCTCTCACTTAACCTTTAACTCTGACAACCAAATGAAGAGGAAAATTGGCTAACGACTTGACGGGAATATTTGGGTAGAAATTCTTCGAGATTGAGATAGAAATTGCCATAGCTTTTGTAAAAGTCCCTTGTGATCTCTATTTCTCTTTTTCAGTTTTATTGGCATATACCCTTCAAATGTTGCTAGAAATTTCATTTTAATTTTATTTTGTTTTATGACTTGATAATTTTGATAATAAATTAATTACTGACACAATAAGCTTAATAGTGACTCCTTGTATGAATAATTACATTAAAAACTCTTTGTATGAATAACAATGTATGCGGATCATATCTTAAAAAACACAACCAGGAAAAAAAACATGCAACATCAACAAAAATAATTAGAAATTTTTGTTCTGATCAGAAAAGAAAAAAAACAAAACAAAAATCTTATATTTGTTAATAGAATTGTAAATGGAAAAGAAAAAACCAAAAGAACAATCAATTTATAATTATCCGTAACTAACAGTGAGAGTTGCAGAGGGAAGACATGAAAGAACAGACCATCCATTCCATACGAGTTAATTTGAATTATTCAGGCCCTCTCCCTATTTTCCCACAGCTTTATTGAACCGCAACAGCGCGATAATTCAACAATGCAGTTCAAGAAAGCTGTGGAAGAATACAAAGAGGACCATCTGTATGTAGAAATGAGATTATTTAGAGAGAAAGAGAAGAGAATAGTTGTCTAGGTTAATCGGTAAGTACAGATATTTATAAGAGAAATTAGAGAAGGTTTTTTCCTTAACCCTAGCTAATCCCGAGAAGAATATTTCGCCAACCAGCTTTTCCCCACCTGTCAACTTTTGGAAATATTCTAAAAACAAACAAATCTAATTTAAAAGGAAATGGATCACAAAATTGGTGGGAGCACGTAGGACCCACTAGATCTGTCCACTCAAGAATGGAAAATGCTTTACCAAACAAAAAATGGAAAATGCTAAATCTACTCCATTTTTTACTCCATCCCACGGATATGAATTAATTTTATATTTTTCGTAATTTGTGCTCATTCAAAAATTAGTATGTTACCCTAAAAATGTATGTTATTTTGAACAAAAAATTTAATTTGGTTTTGAAATCGAATTTATAATTGAATTTGATTTGAAAATTAACAAAAATTTCAACAAGAGGGATATTGTAGCATATCTTATTGCAACACTATTGCAACATATTTTTTTTAGGGCCCATGTGAAGATGATTTAAGGGCTGATTTTTTATGGAGGTGATCTCCTCACCATGTTGATCATCATATTTAAAAATCAACTCATTCTAAAACTTCTAACACCCTCAAACTAAACAATTAAAAATTGACAAATTTTAGTCATTTTTTTTAAGACGGTTAATTTTCGGTAAATTTTTGATTGGGGTAAAACAATTGGAATGGCCCGAATAGGTCGATTTTTGAATATGATGACCTAAATGGTGAAGAGAACATCTTCACCAAAAATCAAACCTTGAATCATCTTCATGTGAACCCTACAAAAATGGTGTTGCAATAATATTGCAATAAGGTACCAATAGACCTACTATTTGGTAAGAGGGATGAGAATTATAAAAATCAATGGTAATTAATCAGTAAAATTAAAATTAAAGTCAAAATTTTTTTTTTATAAATCTTATTGAATTCAAATATTGTGATTCACAAGTTTCAACTAATTCTACATAATCATTTTTAATTTTTAATATAAAACGCCAAAAGAAAAGCTAGTTGTCAAGGTCGAATTGAGAAGCCAGACTGACTCATTAACTTTGAATTAGTGCACCACTAATTATTCTTATTTTTTTAAACCCCGATCAGGGTACACGTACGATGGATCGAAATGAATCTATGACCTGTCTTCACAGAGGGTACACAACATCTCCCCAAGTGAATGTAGCAGATCCAGTGAAGGATAGGACAAATATAACCTAACGCATTTCCTAAACCCTAAATTAAGCTCAAGAATTAAACTAATTAACCCTAAAAAACTGATTCGAAGTCCCAGTACACATGCGTGCATGTGGTGGTGGGCCACCATTACACAACCCGTATTCTCAGGATGAAGGTCGCGCTGTCGGTGTCACCTAGCAGACATTTCTACTTGGTATGGTGCGCTTCTAACCATGTAAATTATATTATTTAAATAGAAAATGTAAAAAAAAGTCCCTGTAAAATATAATGACCTTTTTTACTGGGATTTTTTTTTTCCAAAACCCCTTTAAAGAGAAAATATAAAAAAAGACCCTATAAAAAAAGTCAATATATTTTTAATCCTTTTTTATAAATTTAGTCCCTATTTTTATGACTTTTATGTCCAAAACCAAGCACTAAATTTATAAAAAAGGATTAAAAATATAATAGATTTTTTTACAGGGATTTTTTTTAAAAAACCCCTTTAAATGGAAAATGTAAAAAAAGTCCCTGTAAAAAAGTCAATATATTTTTAATCTTTTTTTTTTTATAAATTTAGTCCCTACTTTTATGACTTTTATGTCCAAAATTAATGACTAAATTTATGAAAAATGATTAAAAATATAGTGACTTTTTTTACAGGAATTTTTTTCTAAAACCCCCTTTAAATGGAAAATGTAAAAAAAGTCCCTGTAAAAAAAGTCAATATGTTTTTAATTCTTTTTTATAAATTTAGTCCCTTCTTTTATGACTTTTGTGTCCAAAACTAAGGACTAAATTTATAAAAAAAAAAAAAAAGATTAAGTGGGAACGGCCAAAATGCCCAAAATAATATTTTTCCGTCTGTTTAGTCCACCAAATTTTATTTGAGTCTATTTAGTCGAAAAATAAAATTTGGACAGATCTGCCCTTTAAACCCCAAACTCGATCCCCCCTTTTTATTCCCTCCTCCTTCCCAAATAGTTACTCTAGTGTGTTTGTTCTCCTGGTATTCTCCACCGAGTCGTGCTGCTACATAAAATAAAATCAATGGATCATCATGTTGTGGATCGTGATTTCGAAGAAAGGACGTGATAGGCACCATAGCTTGTTAGGTAAAATAGATATCTGGAGAACAAACATACTATAGAAAGGATGATAATTTGTGGAATAAATACACCAGAAGAACAAAAAATACAGAACAGAGAAAGGACGATGATTTGTGGAATAAAAACATCAGTTGTTGCTTATTCATCTTCATCATAATCATCAGGTTCTCTATGATATTCTATAAAAAAAAAAGAGAAAGGGGAAAGAGAAAAGAAGAAAAAGAGAGGATAGAGAGAGAAGAGAGGGACGCGAGAGAGAGAGAGAAAAGAAAAGAAAGAGAAGAAGATAAAAAAGAAGAGAAAGAAATAGAAGAGAGAAGAAGAAAAAATTCATCATAGTTCTATGCAAAAACATTTTTGCATAGATCCATGCAAAAACATTTTTGCATGAATTATACAAAAATATTTTTACAGGAACTATGCAAAATCATGTTTCATAGATGATTTAGCATAGGCCTATGCAAAAATATTTTACATAATGAGTTAGCATATGCAAAAAGGTTTTTGTAGATCTATGCAAAAATATTTTTGCATGAACCATGCAAAAACGTTTTTGCATGAATTTCATGAATTTTTTTTTTTCAAAAACCATTCTTGCCTGGTATAGCTTTGAAGATCTCGAAAAATGCTTTCCAAATATATGAATTTTGTCAAAATTCGAGTTTTATTTTAAGAGATAACGTTTTAAAGTTTAAAAATAAAAAAAGATAACTACATTTCTCTCTCATACAACTGTACAAGTTCGAAAAAGGCAAAAAGGTGATTGAGAAATATAATAAGGGTAAACAGAAACATTAAAAAAGAAGGATTGAACTAAATAGATTTAGAAAAGTTTAAAAAAGAATAAACAGATTCAAAAAGCTTTAAAAAAAATATTTCAGTCTTATTAAAAGTTTTGTGTACTAAATAGATTAAAAAATTATATATTGGATGTTTTGGCTATTATAATGACTTTTTTTATAGGGATTTTGTTTTCCCAAAAACCCTTTAAATAGAAATGTAAAAAAAGTCCCTATAAAAAAAGTCAATATATTTTTAATCCTTTTTTATAAATTTAGACCTATTTTTATGATTTTTATGTCCAAAACTAAGGACTAAATTTATAAAAAAGGATTAAAAATATAATGCCTTTTTTTACAGGGATTTTTTGTTTCAAAACCCCTTATTTTAAAAACAAATACATTGTACTATTCAATAATGCAAAATTTACAGCAGGTTCTACAATTAGGTGCATCCGATAATAAATGTGTAATTTTGTCACATGTTCATAATTTGTGGCCATTTTAAAATGACAAGTAGAGATGATCCGAAAGATAAAATTTTTGCGTGGATGGTGTCCTCATCCTAAAGATCATCCTCACTCAAAATAAGCACGTTCTAAAACATTCCATGTCCACATATCATCCTTTCAAAAATCAGTGAATTTTAAGACTTTTTTTTACTGTTGATTTACGATAAACTTTTTGTGGAATTTTAAAGTTTTAGAACAGACTAATTTTTATGTGGATAATCTTAATTGTAAGAAATTATCTATTCGAGAAATCATCATTTGAATCATCTCTATGTGAATACCGTACGCTTGTGTGTCTAAACATGTACCCAACGTGTCCCGCACTCCCGTAGCATTGAGATTTCGTTATACTAGCAAGCTTGTAGAAAAAAAAATGTGTTTCTAACGAATGTAACCAAAGATGGGTGCGCATATTAAAATATTGCCCTGTACCCACATAAGTTAGTGGTGGATTTTACAATCTAAAAGAGCTGGCAAAACCTAATTAGGCTTTAACTTTTCTCATACTACACAGACATTGACAGACATAATTACAGGGATTTGTCTACTCGATTGAAACCCTAAACTTTGTCTTCAATCTCTCTTCCCAATTACATCACTTTTTTAGGAGATCAACCCCAGTTTAGTATCCGTTCCTCCAGTGATGGGGTGAACTGCATCTAAATAGGGGTGATTTATAATCTTATGGGGTTGATTTTATTTTTTTGTTTTTATTTTTTAATGGGGTAAATTGCATCTAAATAGGGGTATAATCCTATACATAGTTTCAAAATTTTGTTTTTCTCTTCAGTTTCAATCTCTCCTTGTATATCTCATTATCCTTAACTCTCTTTTTCTCCCTTCCTCTTTCTATAATGGCTTCCGAACCATTCCTCTCAGACCCCACAGACCACAAAACATCTGGATATGTGAACAAGGTCAAAAAATCTAGACCTGAATTCCCACTCTTTCGATCTGTCTTGCCAAGAACTCTCATCATTAAAACCTACATTTTGGTGGTAATTGTTGTAAACATATATTTCTATAATAAATCTCATTTCATGGTCAAGGAGTGTCATGATTTATATAACAATCTATCCTGGATATTCTCGTCCAATATCCATACATCCAACTACAAACCTTACAAGTAGTTAGCTTATTATTCTCTGCCTGTTAGGATCTAGAGAGAGGGGGATCGAGGGTCTAGGGAGGAAGGGAGGTCATGCCAAGCTCCACGATCGACTGGTACTCGCTAATTTCATTTATTTTGGTGGGGTATTGTAAAATGTATTATCAAACTGCGAGTAGAACAATCTCACAAAAAAAAATCAGTAGTTGATTTGCCTCCATATAGCCCCACAAGCTAAAATAAAGGTGAATACATAGAAGAACATAGAAATTGGGACAAAAGATCTACTATCATAGATACACGCCCTTACATCCCACGACCTTTGTGGATTTTTGAAGAAGCCTATAATTCAAGTGAATCCTACAAACACACATTGTGTAGTGGAACGAGGTAAGGGCCAGTCGATTCAGACAGATTTTAGGGCTGGTCTCTTCAGCATTTTTATTTTTAAGTAAGGCCAAACCTAGTGGCACCAAATGTTTCTCTAAAGCACCGTATTTCGAAGGGGTAAAAGAATGAAAGTCCTAATGTTAACCCCCACTTTCTTTTTATTTACTTTTTATTAGGAAGGAAGGAAAATATTTGTAACAGAGAAAGAAAATAATTTATGAGGAGAGAAGCAATGGAAGTCCATCCGTTTCTAGACTGATATATGGCATCCTTTGAGAATTCTTACCGATAAATTTCCCATCTCCTTGAGGTATGAATCAATTCTCTAGTTCAAGGCTCATGTGCCTACGTTGATTTGATTCGAACCAATGACTAATTATGTTATAAGATTATTATCCTTGCTATATAGATCACTATAGTAAAAAATTAGTTATTTCTAAAACTTTTAATCTCATCAAATTTTGATCGAAAAAGAAGATGATAATGAACGGTTTATTTTTCAATCAACTTTTGATAGCATTAATTATCTTAGAATAAATTAATTTTTTGTAAGAATGATCTATATGGCGAGTAGAACAATCTCACAAAAAACAAAATCAATAGTTCAAGCTAAAATAAAGGTGAATACATGGAAGACACATAGAAATTGGGACAAAAGATTTACTATCATAAATACCGGCCCTTACATCCCACAGCCTTTGTGGATTTTTAAAGAGGCCTATAATTCAAGTGAATCCTACAAATACACATTGTGTAGTGGAGCGAGGTAAGGGCCAGTCAATTCAGATAGATTTTAGGGCTGGTCTCTTCAGCATTTTTATTTTTAACTAAGGCCAAACCTAGTGGCACCAAATGTTTCTCTAAAGCACCGTATTTCAAAGGGGTAAAAGAAAGAAAGTCCTAATGTTAACCCCCACTTTCTTTTTATTTACTTTTTATTAGAAAGGCAGGACAATGCTTGTAACAGAGAAAGAAAATAATTTATGAGGAGAGAAGCAATGGAAGTCCATCAGTTTCTGGACTGATATATGGCATCCTTTGGGAATTATACTTATAAATTTCCCATCTCCTTGAGGTACGACTCAATTATCCATTTCAAGGCTCCTGTTAGTGCTTGTATTAATGAGTCCGGGTGGCACATCCCATCCTCCCCCCCACCTCTCTATGGTTTTGGGGGGGTATTATGGTGGGCTTTGCAGATGTTTCAACAGCTCCTGAAGATGATGACCAGGTGATTTGGACTGTGGGAAAGACAGGTGAGTTCACCCTTAAGGAAACTTATGAGGCTATCAGGCACTCAACGAGTAAGGACAGTTGGCATGGGTTAGTTTGGTTTAATCCCTCTATCCCGCGCCATTATTTCATCACTTAGATGGCGCTTCGTAGGAGCCTTAAGACCAAGTACAAAATCAACACTTGGGGGGTTAATATAAACATGTCCTGTGTTTTCTGCCTTTCATGTGTTGAAGACGACATGCATGTGTTCTTCGGATGTGCTTATTCTCAATTTGTCTGAAAGAATCTCCTCGTTCTCTTAGGTTTCTCAAGGGGTCTACTGGGCAGCTGGGATCTGGAGATTGCTTAGTGTGTTAACCATTTTAATCGGGAGAAGCTGGTTTCCTGCCTAAGGAAGCTTGCCTTCAGTGCATTTTTCTATCATATTTGGGCAGAAAGGAACAAGAGGGTGTTTCAGAACAAGGGCCTTAACCTAGATTTCATCATAAGGTAGATCGCTATGGATGTGTGACTTAAGCTCTCAGCTCATGAGATGAAAGTAACAGATTCAGATTGGAGCAGAAAGATTCTAGATCGATGGGGCATTCGAGTTATTAAATACGTCCCTGGCAGGCAGCTGTTGTTCAAATGGATTCGGCCCCCTCATAGGGTTATCGTGGTGAATACAGATGGGTCTCTCGATAATACTGGAGCTGGGTTTGGGTCCCTTTTACATAATTCCAATGGAGATGCCATAACAGTTGTTGCTGGTCAAGGCAGCTCAAATTCCATAACCATCCTTGAGCTTCAGGGTATTCAGGCAGGGTTGGACCTAACCCTGAGACACAATGTGAGACATGTTTGCGTTGCTTTTGATTCGACTAAGGCCTTGGGTTATGTCCTTTCGATGGATAAGAAGCCTCCTTGGAGAGCCTTAAGAATATGGAAGAATATCCATAAGTTAAAAAGGAGATTCGAGAGCTTCCAGGATATTCATGTCTGTAGGCAATCTAATCGAGCTGCTGATTTTTTGGCGAGGCTAAGGAATGCCTTAGAGTTGATCGAATTCACTCCTAGCTCTTTTGCCCAATACCTTAAGGATATCATCTTTGAGGATGCTCGAGGAAAGTTGTACTTTCGGTAGTTTTTTCTTTTCTTGTTTGTTCGGTTAGGGTGTCCTTAACCTCGTGTGTACCTCTTAAAAAAAAGAAGCAGACTCGAGGAAAATAGAAAGTGCCAACTGCATGTCAACTAAAAATCCCACATTATTAAGGGAATTTTATTCCCACCCCACTTTATCTTTATTAAAAACTCCTTATTTTTGCACTATATTCAAACTAGGACCTGGAAGGAGATGATCCAAGAGTTGATTTTTTATGAAAATATCACCATGTAGATCAACCACACAACAATTTAACCATAAAAAAAATTGGGTGAAGACTATAGTGAAATGGATGATTTAGATTAAAATATAGATAAAGTTTGGGTGGGGTTAAAAGTTTTAAAACAATGTAAATTATTATGGAGATAATCTATATGGTGTGGTAGGGCTAAACATGGCATGGTTTTTATCCGGTCCGAACCAAAAAAAATGCCTACAAACCGTAACACCAAAAAACCTATAACTCAAAAAATCCAAAAACTGCAAAAATCGATTTTTATGGTGTGATTTTGGTTTCATGTTTTCAAAAACTCAAAAATTTGAAACCAAATAAAAAACACCAAACCAAAAGACCCAACCAAAAAAACCCGATAAACATATACATATACGGTATAAGCATGCATTATTATTTATAAAATGCATGCTAATATTCTTGTAATCTCATCTTATTAATCACAATACTAAATTTAATAATCCATTGATAAGTATTTTTTTTAAGGAAAATAATGTAATAAAAAGTAAATATATTAATTAGTTAGTATATATATATATATCACTTTAATTTGAACAGTATTATGGGGGCTACATGAGGATAAACTAAGGGATGATTTTGAATGAGGATGTTTGTCCTTACCATTTAGATCATCCTCATTGAAAATCAGCTCATTATAAAAATTTTAGCCCTATCATTTAGTGATTCTAAAACTTATAACAAAGGGATGATTTTTAAAGAGGATGTTTGTCTATTAAAGAAATCCAAAAATCTAAAATTTAGAAAAAATCAGAAAACCTGAAAAATCTGAAAAACAGATGGTGTGGTATTAGTTCTCAAAAACAAAATCGGTCATGGTTTGGTATGGTTTTGGTCTTTCTAGAAAAATTAGTGGTTTGGTTGTGGGTTTGACAAAAAATCCAACCAAACCGAACTGTGTCCAACCCTTGGTGTGGAGGTCATCCTCAAGAAAATAATCCCTTGAATCATTTCTATTTGAACACCATAGAATGATTTAAATATAGTGTAAGAATAAATGAGATATTGATAAAGGAAAAGTGGGATCAAAGTAGAACTTCCCTTCTATTTCTTTGAGCCCTAAGAATCAAATATTTCAATCTCAATACAAGAATGTAAAAGTATGCACAAGAGATTTTGCTAACGAGGAAAATCTAAACTAGGAAAAACCCTAGGACCTAGTCCATTAAAAATCCACTAAGAGTTGATGAAACTTACAACCTGATTTACCACTTGATGGACAGGATTTACAACTCCCTCTATGTTCTGATCAGCTATAGTGTATAGTTTTTCCACAATTTCGAACTCCACGAATTTGCCTCTTAGTTGATAGTGATGCGTCTTCAACTTGAGCTCCGCAAGTCCTGCACCTTGAACTACTACTCGACTCTCTGAGTATTTCACCATGAACTTGAACCTTCAAGCAAAACCACCGAAAATCCACTTCTCATTAGATCCCTCCTTCCCTCAGAAATGTTCCCCACGCACCAATGTTCTAACCTAAAACAGTTCTTAGTGGAGCATACGTCAAAAGTAAACTTTACAGCTCAGAAAATAGCTTTATCATGCAAATCTAGGCGATGCTTTCGAAACCAGTGAAAGTAACACAGGCACCCATCCACCTAAGGTATACACGGTTCTCTGTGTCGTCGTGAACCCTATCAAGCCCGGTCGTGAGACGCCACTACCGTCTTTAGGCGGTCACAAAAGAAATTCCTTTTTGTCACATTTTCAAAGTTGGGTTTCACATCGAGAAAACACTCGATAAAACAGATTTTCGTCTCTTCCAAAAGTTTTCAGTATATCAAACATAGTTTTCTAAACATAGCCATCATTTCATAAACATGATATAAAATCAAGCATGCATATTTCCATATTAAAATCAGTTTCTCAATGCTTTCTTCATAACATAAGTTTGTTGTTATCCATAAATTTTATGCCATGCCTTGCATACAAAAAGTACATACATATTAGTTTGAAACATGCATTTAAAATGGTTGGGTGTATCAAACTAATATGTATGTACTTTTTGTATGCAAGGCATGGCATGAAATTTATGGATAACAACAAACTTATGTTATGAAGAAAGCATTGAGAAACTGATTTTAATATGGAAATATGCATGCTTGATTTTATATTATGTTTATGAAATGATGGCTATATTTGGAAAACCATGTTTGATATACTGAAAACCTTTAGAAGAGATGAAAATCTGTTTTATCGAGTGTTTTCTCGATGTGAAACCCAACTTTGAAAATGTGACAAAAAAGAATTTCTTTCGTGACCGCCTAAAGACGGTAGTGGCGTCTCACGACCGGGCTTGATAGGGTTCACGACGACACGGAGAACCGTGTATGCCTTAGGTGGACTGGTGCCTGTGTTACTTCCACACAGATTCCAGCCCGAGCGATCTATGTGTGTTGGCCGCCAGGGATCCTCACCCTTACGAGGGTGGGTGAGTTGGTTTGCCATGGTCCCTCATCCTTAGGACCAGTTACACTTGTTGTATGTAGATTTCAAAAGAGAAGAAATTTCAAAAAGGAGATTTCTACAAAAAAAAATGGGTGGCAATTTTTGTGCATACCCTTAGTTCCTTTTGCTTCCGCTGTGTATATTTTGTATGCACTGTGTTTATTAGCTGACAAAAGGTCCAGTTTACAGGGGAGACTCTGCCGGATTTGAGTCTCGTTGTAGACTGATGGTAATGTCCCTTGTTTTGGGGTACGGGGCATTACAGTATCGACTCGTACTTGCACTTTAATTTTGTTATATCATGCGATTGCGATTATTTTCTTATTTTTACAACAATCAATGAACATTCAAGTATGGAACAAAATGAGTTTATTCGACTTTTGTTGGTCAAACTGAACACTACTATTCAACTATTTGTGATCGAACACAACTATTCAACAACCTAATGACAATCGAGCTAACATGCTACAATTATTTTGACCAATTTTAGTTGAACAATCTCTCTATGTTCACCTATGCACAATCAAATTGCAGTATGACTAACTTAGGTCGAACCTTGCTACAATGTTCGAGCATTAATGATTGAACACTTCGTCATGTTGGTGTTGTAGAGTTGAACATAGGTACAAAACGTAAATTTTTTATTTGTTGTTTTTGAGAAAAATAATAATAATATAAATTAATATACAAATAATTACATAACCTAATCAAGAATGATATATGGATGTGAAACTTTGGCAGGATTGGAGTATCCAATACCCTCTTTGAATGAGTATTAATTTTAAGGAATTGTATATCCATTAATGGTGCTTAATTATTCCTTAACAACAATATTGTATTCCTCCATTCTTAATGTCATTTTCTGTCAAAATTGTAACACCCTGTTCTTAGGATCTATGGCTCAACCTATTTTTGAGTCGAATCCATGCCTCAAGACTCGAAGTGTTTCTGGGTAAAAAAATAGGGGCAACCTACTCTTAACTAAACCAATGGATTGTTTGAGAATTGAACACTTTTGTAAAACCATGGGTAATAGATATAGTGTTTTGAAATAACTTCTTTGGTTTGTAAACACTTATTGACCTCAAGTGTTAAGAACAAAGACAAATCAAAATAAAGAAACAAATCTTTTAGAAAATATTGTTTTCAGAAATTTGCATCAGTTGTAGAAAACAGGTATTTTCTCCCAAAAAAAAATTCAAAATCTAGTGAGGTCAGGTTCGTTGGAAAGAAGAAAGATCTAAAACTACTTTGTTTTAACCAAAAGCTATTTTTTTATGGTTTTACACATAAATCATGATCAACTCAGACCATTTATAGGAGTTCTAGATTTTCCAGCACACTAGGTCCAACTTTAGGTAAGTAAATGGTCAACTTTCTAGTCTCAAAATTGAACAAAATTTATAGGTCATGTTTATCAGAGTCTATTAAAAGCAAATCAGAAAGAAAAAAGCCATTAACACACACATAACTCAAGATATCATCAAAACATCAACTAAAACTTAATCTTTAAGTCATAACTAAATTATCCATATAATTCAAACCACATTTTATTTTTGAAAAGTATTCTCAACTATCAAATATGAATGAATAAGTAAATAAAACTAATCAATCACATAAAATAAAAAACAAATAATATCCCCTTCCCATGTGTTCTATCAACTATTCTTCTTTCTAAGTTTTTGGACACTCTTTTCTTGGAACTCTAAGCTCTTACTTTAGGTTCTTCTTGATTCCTGTGGGGGTAAAAACATAGGGTGAGCAATGCTCAGTAGGTACAATCATAAATAATAGGTTAAAAAGTGACTAACACCCTTTTCTTTAGAAACTCTCAAGCTATTGCCAAAAACCCATCTATGTGTATGCATGCAACTCAATCCACTTTTTCTTTCCTTTGAAATCCCTTTTTTTCATAACACTTTTGATGTGAAAATATCTTCACACTTCCTCTTTTGAAAACACAATCAACCCCTTAGGGTTTGTTCTTTAAAAATATGTTTTTGAAATGTAAACTTTGAAATCTGGTGTTAGTCACATAAAACTGATTTTTATTTTCAAAACCAAAACTTTAAGCAACTTTTTATTTAGAAAAGTTTTGCGAAATCTCATGCTAACTATCACTAATAAATATATAATAATATATAAATAATGCAAGAATATATATATTCTTGTAACTAAAGGATATAATGCAATATTTTTATGCTTTCTTACCTCTTCACATTCTCACACAACATTAATCTTTCCACTTTATTCGTCAGGGTTGATAGGAAGCCAACTACCGTCACTAAGATAATCATCCTCGGGTACCCCTTATTGGGGAGGCTACTAAGGCAAGGTCACTAAGACAATTGACGATTTAAATATTTTATGATATCACTTAGACAAGGTCATGTAGACAAGGTCACATAGACGTAGTTTATTTTTAAACCTCACTTTTTACTTAGCTTGTTTCTTCAAACTCTTCAACTTCTTATTAGTTTTAATATATTCGCATAATCAAACAACCCAAAATAATGAATTTAATGTAAGAAAACCTTTTCGACAATATAGTATTTTTATAAGAAAAATAGTTTGAAAAATATGAATTTGAAAATAGAATAAGAAAGAATTAACTTGAAAATAGGTTTTGTAAGTAGTGGTTCTCCAAACCTTTTTTGCTAATTTCCACGAGGCTTTTACTAACAACTCTTCTTTTTTTTTTCTTCAAAATCTCTTCAAAACTGTAATGGGTTTTTCTTCTTCAAACAATGGTTTAAAGAAGATGAAAAGAGAGAGAGAGAGAGAGAGAGAGAGAAATCGACTAAGGTTTAAAGGTTTTTTTTATAACTAAAAGTGAAAAAATTGTGTGGGAGAGGGGAGGTCGACCTACCCCTATTTATAGAGTTCGGCCCTTCCTCTTTCCATCTCCTTAAAAGTTTTCAAAACCTAATTGAATACTAACTCTTTCTAAAATATTAAATTCTTTATTTGTTTCTAATTTATTAATAATTAAAACTACTAGTTAAACATGTACACTAATTATGGCCGATGTTTACACTAGTGTTTTAGGGTTTCAATATTTTGAATGGCTAAGATTAGATATCATCTCCATCCATTGGTCATTATTGATTACTATAAATTAGAGATAAAATAGGAATCTAGGTTTTTATTTAATGAAAAATCTTTAGGTTAGAAATATTTTTGGAAATAGAGATATTTTCAATGGTGTGGATTTAGGTTTTAGATAAGTTAAATCTAATGGCGGTCTAGACTTATTCCTTGTTCTCCATGGTTTAGGATTTACTTCCAATTAAAAGTTATACTAACAATTATCCTAAATTAGTAATTATCTAATTTTTAAAATTACTAAAAATTAACATTATCTAACTTAATTAAAGAGTTTTAGAAATGTTGGACTCTTTACTCCTTAAAATAGGCGGCGCACAAGGCAGCCCCTTATGCCCACGTTTTCAATAGGTGGGGCCCACCTCTTGGTCACCACTTCGCTTATGTTTACTTGTTTTACTAATCACCATCCTCTTTTTATTTTTATTTATTTATTTTCTCATTTATTCATTTTAAGGAATCTTAATATTTTAAATGAACCCAATCTAATGGTCCATATTATACTCTACATTTCACTAATCATTTTTAAGAATTTAAAAGCTTTCTAACTCCAAAATGTTCATCTCTCCTTTCATTTTATTTCTAAATGATTTATAGAATTCCATGGTTTTAGAAACTATTCAAATAATTCCTATATATATTTTAGAAATCACTATAACCCTAAGGTGTATATTGACTCCTACTTTGAGTATGGGTCAACCCAACCCTAAATGAACTTTATCATCATTTCACTTCTTCTGTTTCAAACTGATGGTTTAATTTCTTTAAGGATTTTAACAGTTGAGATGGTTTATTCTTAAAAGATAACCCTTAGTTTTTCTCTCATTCAAAAATATTTTTGAAAATCTTAGTCTGACTCAAAACATATGTTCTAACTTTTAAAAATATTTCTTCCTCACTCAGTGAGGTCATGCCAAACTCATTTTGCAAAACATTTGAAATCTCATGTATACACATGCATTCCATACGTTAACTTATGCATGCAAATGGATACTGGCAAGCTTGTTCCCAATACTTTAGGTTTTTCTCCTTAGGTTTACATTTCTCTAACACCAGTTGGGCCTACTTTATGTCAATAGGCCTTAAGCCTATACTCAAATATATACAGAAAAGTCTCAAATGTTATAGAAATGATTGGTCAAACTTTACAGAAAACATTGTTCGATAAGATGGTGTCGAGCACTCGAGGAAGGTGAATGGTTAGAGGTGGGGTCTCAACATTTAGAAGTGAGTATCAAAACTTCTGACCTGATATTTTATTAAGC
This sequence comes from Macleaya cordata, assembly GCA_002174775.1. Lineage (NCBI taxonomy): Eukaryota > Viridiplantae > Streptophyta > Magnoliopsida > Ranunculales > Papaveraceae > Macleaya > Macleaya cordata. The sequence goes on from MVGT01002249.1 coordinate 32,999, forward strand.
TTAACCAATTGTAGTTACCCCAAAATAAAAATAAAGGTGTTTTTGGTCAAATATAGTTTGACCTATGTTGACTTAAATGTGGCAACCCTTCGCCACGTTGATTATTTAGCAAATAACCAATAAATCCTTTTTTTATGATGGGACATTTGGCTAATTATAAGTACAAGCAATGGTGTAAGAGAAAGTGATACTACTTGGCAGGGAATACACTCCTTAACGGGTGAAAAATACAGCTTCTAATGGATGGAGATAAAAACAAAAATCACCAACCTACAAGTACCAAAAGATCGACAAGGGAGTACTAGTACCTCTTCTAAATTTGGGTTGGGTTCTTGGGACACAAAGTTTTGACATTGGGTTTAAACACTTCCTATTCACTATTGGATGCAATCAACAAATAGTTTAAAATCTATTGATAGATGATTTTTATCACTTCCTAAATTTAAGGACCAATTTATAATAAATGGGTGCATATGTGAGTTGTTAACCGTTGGATGCTTTGTAATACCCCGCTTTCACCTTTCAGGTCTGCAGCCCTTACACAATGAGGACTAGGCATTCCGGCGAAACCATTAACATCCTGTAGCTCTAGGGTGTACGCATTACACTAGGCTAACAAGAGGCTTACAATCACATTCAAAACACAAGTAAAATAAAGCTGAATATAAACTTTATTAACTCAAAGATAAGATGTCAATTGAACAAACGAATGAACGAATAATCTCAAAGAATAGTGGACTAAACATATGTCCAAACTCAACTAAACTTAATTAAAAGAATAATTAATGTATTCACGGAAATCTAAAAAAACTCTGAAAACTTATTCTCGAACTACGAACATCACCGCTACTAATTATTAGCCTGCTGATCTGGACTTGAAAAGATTAATGGTGCTAGGTCAAAACCTAGCCAGCAAGTTCACTAATTCCCTTGGCTTAGATTCAGGAGAACCACGAGTTTCACAAGAGTGCATTAACAATATTGCATTTGATATGTCAATAAACAATTAAACATAATAAAGAGATGCACAAGATAACGACTGTTGTGTTTTATGATCTTTGCTTAAGATTTGATTCTCGTAACATATGGTGTACCTAGTTACTACCCCTGTTTCTCCTATCCCTGTAGTTCAATTGAGACACTGGCCATGCGCCACGTGAATCCAATGAACTGCCTCAAAATTCATCCCCCGAACACTGGTAACCCAGTTGGCGTTACTTACGTGTCAAGTGATTCTGTAGACCTCACTTGGCGATTCCGTAGACCTCGCTTGGAGAGGACCAGGCCTATACAGGACCTAAACTATGTTTGCATACAAGCCAAACAAGTTGATTAAGTACACATCAAGCTTATGGAGGTTTCTTACACATTTTCTATGTGTCCACAAGTGCTCATCATCATGAAAGTATACAACCAAGAGTTTAAGTATGCATTCCTTGCTCATAAACACATATTAGCATATAATCTATAGGTTACATATCATAATGTTCATTAACTAAAAGCCAAATTTCATTAGGAACACAAAAATAGCTTAATTATGGCCTTTAGGTCAGCTGGTATCGATACCCACTTGGTTGGTATCGATACCAACCTGAAAGTATCGACACCAGCACCACCTGTCGAACAGGTTTCAGCTGGTATCGATACCTGCTCTGTGGGTATCGATACCCCCTGGGTTTTTCCGCGATTTTGAGTTTAGTTCTTCATTCAAACTCCGTGTAAACTTGGTTTTCACCCTTATAAACATTAGAGGTTCACATACACCTCTAATATACATAGATTTCATGTATTCTAACCAATAGAAACATGCGCACATCATATGATCATAAGCTATATGCATTCTTCCATATAATTCTCATGCAAAATCATGTAAACAATATACAAACTAGGTTTTCATGCATTCAATCATTAAAGAAGTATAATAATAACATGAATAACCTAAATCTACACCAAAAGAGCAAGTTACTACTCGCCTCAATGTAACCGTCTTCCCACCGCGAGGAAGAAGAAGAAGAAGAATCTCTGCGTTATCTCTCACGAACGCAATCACTGCAACCTTTCCTTCCCAAACCTAGGGTTCTCCTTCAAGAAGTTCTCTCTCTCTCTCTCTTGCCCTAGACGATTCACCTTCTCTCTCTCTTTTCCTCTCTAAAAATCGATGGAACTAAAATGGGTTAAATTGGGTTAGTTTATATTTATAAATAATATAAACCCAAACCTACTAAAACTCTAACAGTGTGCACTTAACACAAGTGGCTGCCCCTAAACATTAGTAATTTAAATTAAAAGGGTATTACAATCTACCCCTCTAAAAGAGGATTTCGTCATCGAAATCGCACATAGCTCTTCAAAAAGGTCCGAGTAACTCGCACATCTCCTCTTCTCTCTCCCACGTGGCCTCACGCTCATCGTGATGATGCCACTACACTTTCTCCCAACGTATTGATCTTGAACTGAGCTTTTGTTCCTTGTAGTCAAGAATCCTATAAGGCTTCTCTACATAAGTTGCTCCTGGCTGTAACTCTAGCTCGTGGAAATCGACCACTGCTGGGTGATCCTCATCTCTGAGATGCTTCCAAAGCATAGACACATGGAAGACAACATGAACTCCTGCCAACTGGTCTGGTGAAGCTAACCGGTAAGCCACTTTCCCTACTCTCTCTAGGATAGGAAAAGGTCCAACGAAGCGCGGCGTTATCTTTCCTTTCTTGTTGAACTGAAGAACACCCTTCATCGGTGATACCTTCAGTAGTACTTGATCACCTGTCTCAAACTCAAGTTCCCTACGCCTCTGATCGGCATAACTTTTCTGTTGACACTAAGCAGCTCGCATACGCTCTTTGATTAGAGTTATCTTCTCTGTAGTCTGTTGTACAGTTTCCGATCTTGGAACTTTCGACTCACCGACTTCTGCCCAACATACCGGAGATCTACAAGGTCTACCATACAACGCTTCAAACGGTGCCATCCCTATGCTGGTTTGGTAGCTATTGTTGTAGGATAACTCAACAAACGGTAATGAATCTTCCCAATTCTCCTTGAAGTCTAGAACAACACAACGAAGCATATCTTCCAACACTTGGTTAAATTTCTCCGTCTGCTAAAGTTAAGCTGTGTTCCCATAGCTTCTTGAAAAACTCTTTAATACTTCGAGGTGAATGAAGTATCCCGATCCGATACCACTGAAACTGGAACTTAGTGATATTGAACTATCTCCTTCACATACAACGTAGCTAACTGCTCTGCGGTGTATGTCTTCTTGACTGGCATGAAGTGTGCACACTTTGTCAATCTATTCACGATTACCCAAATGGAGTCATTTTCCTTCCTAGTCTTGGGTAATCCGTAGATAAAATCCATAGATATATTCTCCCACTTCCACTCAGGTATATCTTAGGACTGCAAAGTACCCGCTGGTTTTCGATGCTCTGCCTTTACTTGTTGACAAGTAAAACACGTTCGAATGAACTCTGCTACGCTTTGCTTCATTCTTGACCACCAGAAATGTCGCTTGAGATCTCGATATATCTTGTTCTATCCAGGATGTATATTGTACTTACTATGGTGTGCCTCGTTCAAGATGTTCCTCTTCAGCTCAGATTTTTCTGAGACACACAAGCGACCCTTGAATCTCAAGCCACCGTCATCCCCCACAGTCATGTCCGTGATTTCTCCTTGTTGAATACCCGCGATTTTGTCACGACACCATTGATCGTTTTCTTGCTCACTGATGATTTTGCTTATTAGAGTAGGTCGAGTGACTACACTACCCAACAACAGTTGACTCTGCTCGCGGGTTGCCAAATCGAAGTTATACTCCGAAGCTGTCTCCAATAGTTGCCACTACTGGACCATTATAGTTGCCACTATGCCCCTAGGCTGCCTACTTAAAGCATCTGCCACTACGTTGGCCTTTCCTGAATGATACTGTAACTGAAAGTCGTAATCCTTTAATAGTTTCAACCATCTACGCTGCCTCATATTCAGCTCCATCTGCGAGAATAGGTATTTGAGACTCTTGTGATCCGAAAAGAGCTCAAACCTCTCACCTATCAAGTAGTGTCTCCAAATTTTGAGTGCAAACACTAATGTTGCTAGCTCAAGGTCATGAGTCGGATAGTTGTGCTCATGAATCCTCAATTGTCTCGAAGCATAAGCAACCACTCGGTTGTTCTGCATCAAAACACATCCCAGTCCTTGATGCGATGCATCGATAAACACCACGAGTCCGGCTCCACTCTCCGGTATGATCAAAACTGGAGTTGTTGTCAACTTTGCCTTCAGCTCTTGAAACGCTTGCTTACACTCGTCGTCCCACTTGAATGGAACGTCTTTCTTTGCTAGACTAGTCAAAGGGCCTACTAGCCGTGAAAATTCCTCGATAAACCGCATATAGTACCTGACCAAACCTAGGAAACTTCGAACCTCTGACACTGTAGTGGGTTGGCGCCACTCCACTACAACCTGAACCTTGGAGGGATCCAATGTTACTCCCGCTCCTAACACTATATGTCCTAAGAACTTCACTTTTTGTTGCCAAAATTCGCATTTCTTGAATTTAGCATACAACTGGTGCTCTCGTTGAGTCTGAAGCACTCTACGCAAATGAATCTCGTGGTCTTCTCATGTCTTGGAGTAAATTAGAATGTCATCAATGAAGACAATCACAAACTGGTCCAAGAAGTCTCTGAAAACCCGATTCATTAGATCCATAAACATTGCTGGTGCATTGGTAAGCCCAAACGGCATTACTAAGAACTTGTAAGACCCATATCTTGTCAAAAATGTTGTCTTGGGAATGTACTGTTCTCAGACTCTAAGCTGGTGATAACCAGACCTTAAGTCTATCTTAGAAAACCATTGTGCTCCCTTAAGTTGATCAAACAGATCATCTATCCTAGGTAAATTTCACTACAAAAAAAATTTGGTTTTAGGGACGCTCTATTAAGGATGGTTTCTAAGACGTCGCAAAAGAGTACAATATTTGGGCCATTTTATCACAGTTCATCCCTAATAACTAACGTTTAGGGACAATATTATCTATGAGTCCGGTTATATGTACAGGCTTAAATGTACATATTAGATGTACAGCCTATTGTGGGGCCCACATGAGGTTGATCTAAGGGCCGAGATTTTGTGAAAATGTTCTCCTCATCATTTAGATCATCTTCACCAAAAATCAGTAAATTCTAAAACTTATAGCCCCACTAAAAGTTGTCTCTTTTTTTCATCGTTCATTTCTCACCGTTAATTTTTAATCAAATTCCGATCAACTTTTGGTGGGCTAAAAGTTTTAGAATGGGTTAATTTTTAGTGAAGATGATCTACATGATGAGGAGAATATTTTCACAAACTCTCAGCCCTTAGGTCAACCTCATGTGGGTCCCACAAGAGGCTGTACATCTAACCTGTACATTTAAGCATGTACATATATCCGGACTCATTATCTATTTCCATCCCAAATAAGTAATTATTTGGGATAGTTTTGTCTATCGCTGATGGCCATTCAAGTGTTTGATTTTACATCCGTAAAAATGATCGTTTAGGGACAGTCATAAAAATCGTCGCTAATCTTGTTTTCTGGGACGGTTTCACAAAATATTTTCTGTCCCTATTGCGTAAAATATTTGACGCGCCAAATTTTGCGCAATTAATTTTGACAAAAATATTTACGGGGGAAATTTTTAGAAGTAGGGACGAAAATGTCAGTCTAGAGAAAACTTCTTTTTTCTCTAACCTAACCCCTCTTTCTCTCTCCCACTCTCTCAGATCTTCTTCATGTCGAGTTTTCCACTGCTAAAGGGGGAGAAACTGTTCGCCTGCTCACCACCACCGTCGCAGGTAGGTAGCTATATCTCTCCATCTTTTTATGTATCTCTCTCTACGCTATACATCTCTCTCTCTCTGCTATCTTTCTCTCTACCTTCTCTGTATCTGTTATCTCTCTCTCTCTCTCATTTTCTCTACTCGATCTACTCTCTATACATATATATACGCACACTATTTCTCTCTCATTTTGTTTTCCCTATTATTTTTCCAAGTTTTGTGTTGAAGAATCTAGGGTTTCAGGAAATCATTTGGTTGAAGAAGAGAAATTGGGGTTTCATAAATTATAGATTTCTTTACATTGGGAGTTTCAGAAATTAGAGAGTTCTTTTACATTGAGAGTTTCAGAAGTTAGGGATTTTTCTACTTTGGGGGTATTAAAAATTAGGGCTTTCTAATTTATACAACGAAACCACTACTAACTTGTTCATCATTGCCAGGTATGAAATCCTACCTTATCTTTGCACACAGATTTAAAGAATCATCCAACCCATGCTTTACATCTCGGTCTCTAAGGACGTATGCTGGTATAGAGCTGGTTTGACTTCTTGTAACCCTTTCATGTTGCTTTTTTTTTATCTTTGTTTATTGTCTTTTCATCAATGTACATATAGGTTTCAGAAATTAGGGTGGATTTTCCGATCTTGACAAACAAGTTTTATTTGAATCTTATGTTATGAATTATCCTTTTACTTGCAGAGTGTTGGGTTGGTATTATGATTGAAACTTGAGTCATCTTGAACTAATGTGTTTAATTCTTAATACTTAGAAAAAGTCCCAAGTTTTCATATCAGTCTTAGCGTGGTTATAGGAGATGATTGTCAATCATGTTAGTGGTCTCCTGCTTATATATAATAGTTATATGAATCTTTATATTTAATTGAAATCCTTATTAAAATGTTGGAATTACTTAAACATGTAGCTAGAAACTATTAAATACAGGGATTTATCATTATAGGATGCATGGTGAAATCCCTTTGTATTTTTTATCTTCCTAGAGCCGTTGATTTAGATTTATTTTGTTCCATGTATATGATGTAGCAGGTACTCCATGTTAACTTATATTGTTATCCATTCACCATTTTTTCAATGCAATATATAAATCAGCATATTTGCTTATCACTAATCAATATATCCTTTTGTCATTTCCAGGTTCTACTGTGCATCACAACAATATTAGAGCTTGAGTTACCTTGAACAAAAGGCTAACTGTATTCAAAGCCAACAAAGGCTATATGGTTTTTTAACACAATTATAACTATTTAATACTCCTTCCTCTTACTAAGTATGTTAATTAAGTTACTACATAGCTTTGTGGCATATGAAAATCTTGTATTTTTGGTAGATTTTCTCCAAGTGTTAAGAGTTACCCTCTTATTTTCCAGTTTTCCTGTTGATTGCAAATATTATCAACTTGATGGTAGCTCTTTTAAAGGTTCAATTTAATATTTATGTTCCTTCTAATCAATATGAACTTGTCTTTGATTTTTTTGATTATTGTTTTCAAACTTGAAGAGATTTTGGTTGTGAAATGAGAGAGGAAATCTGTGCAGTCTAATTAAATTGTTGTTATGCATGTTTTGAGATATGTACTTTGTTTTGGTTGTCTATTAATGGTGGGTTTTATCATCCTAGTTTTAGGTCCCTATTTTCAAAAAGTCTATTACCGGCAATACTATGAACACTATGTTGGAGTTTTGGACAAGGGAAGCAAGTACATAGGTATTTATTTATATATACGCTTTATGACTAGATAGATATCTTTCACTTTCTAATTGCATATATTAATAATATTAATTGCATCTGCCTATGAAGTCTCTAGAGCACATATTCCTCAGTTACTGGAGTCCCTATGCTAGGCTCTAGTTAATTACTTGTGATTATCCATTATAACACATATTCCTCAATTCAGGTTGTACTTGTTTCTCATCTTGAGTTTTATCTCCTACTAGAGCTATATTTGACCATGTTCATACCCTACTTTGCGCAGTTTCTATTTGTACTGAATCAATAATTTTTATGAAAATTATCTAATGTTCTTTTCCAGGTCCTAAGTGCCATAGAAAATACTTACGAGGGGTCTAAGTGCAGCATCGTGGTCTTTCACATATATTGTAGATGGATATGAAGGAGATGTTTGAACTTCATTAGAGTTAGTGTATAATTTTGAACTATTAAGAGTGGTTTCCTGTGTGGCTTGTAAACGAGTGTTATATGTAATTTTTCAACTATTACATTTGTTTTATCTATTAATTGGATGGACAAGTATTGTTGAAAAGAACTTGTAAAATATGCAAATACATTTGATTATATGCTACTTGTGAATAGATTGAAAAATGGAATGGATTGTTACAGGTGAATAAGAGCTATTAAAAGGCTATAAATCTAATTTTTGTTTTTTTTAATTTAAAAATTATTAGGGACGGTTTGGAAACGTCCCCAACAATTGACTTTGAACCCCTAGTTATCATAGGCCTTTAGGGACGGTTTTGAACCATTACTAATAAGTTGACAATTGTCGACGGCCATAAACCGTCGTTAAAACCGTCCCTAATACTATCTGCGACGCCCGGGTCTGGGATGGTTTAAAAACTGTCGCGAATAACTTTTTAGGACGGTTATTGAGTACTAGGGACGGTTTAAAAACCGTCCCAAGGTGACGAACTACGACGTATGAAACCCTGGGCCAAAAGCTGGTCTATTTGGTTCTTTAATTCTTTCATCTCTATTGGAGCCATCCGATAAGGTGTCTTAGCAATCGGTTTTGTGCCCGAAACGAGCTCCAAATATAAGTCTATTTCTCTGTGAAGTGGTAACCCTAGGACCTCGCCAAATACATCGCGGTATTCGCGCACCACAAGAATCGATTCAAGCCCTCTACCTTTAACCGGCTGCTCCAATATTCCCATAAAGCACAGGTGTGTCCTATCAAGACTACATCCTTGCCACAACGACAACACGTATGTCGTTTCCTCTAGTATGGAAAATATTACTGTTTTCGCGTAACAGTCTAACTTTGCATGGTATACTGTAAGCCAATCTATACCTAGTATCACATCAAATCCCTCTAGACCTAACACAAACAGATCTGAGGCGAAATCTAGTTTTTCCAAACTAATAACACATCCCTTGCAAACTAGCTCTACTGGTATTGTCTTCCCCATAGGTGACATAACAGAGAAAGGGTAATCACACTTTTCTGGCCTAAGTGCCAAGGTGTCCAAGAATATACGTGATATGAAGGAATGTCAAGCTCCAGAATAAAAACGGATTCGGCCAGGCCGAGTATGAATTAGGAACGTACCTTCCACCATTCCCTCTGGCGCTCTCGCATCCCTAGGAAATACAACATAAGCTCTACCCTGAGGCTGTCCTTGTTGTTGTCCCTACTGCTATCTCTCTTGATTAGGCACTAGTTGTGGTCGAGCTTGACCCTATCCGTTCTGCCACGGTTGTAGATTCTGCCTAGCCCCTTGTGCCCCATTGTGTTGCGAGCAATCTGTTGCTCTGTGGCCCCACCTCTCCATAAGCATAACAAGGACCTCTAATTGGACATTTATTGCCTCCTTCAGTTCTCAGTGCTTCAGTCTATGCCGGAGCTACCGCACTGGTATTCTTCTCTTCAGTTTTCTGTTTCTTCCTGTTACACTGGTTGTCTCGATTTCTACCTTACTGTCCTTGACCATTCTTCTGAATACGCTTATCAGCTGACTTGGTCTCAGCTTTCTCACTCCTCTTCCTGCATGCCTCTTGGATTTCCTGATCATGAAGTCGTACACATTCCACAATCTTGGCAAAAGTATCAAAAATCGGCTGCCCAATGATATGCTTAGAGATCTGTCGGTTCAATCCCCTCAAAAACTTCTATATCTTACTCTGCTCGGTTGAAATAAGACCAGGTGCATACAAAGCTAATCTAAATAACTCTTTCTCATACTCGACTACTGTCTAGTCGTCGTTCTGTCTCAACTCTTGGAAATCCTTTTCTATCGCCATTCGTGCACTTTGAGAAAAAAATTGGTCAAAGAACATCACCTGAAACTGCTGCCAAGTTAGGGTGGTAGTATCCAGATCCTGGGAACGAGACTCCCACTAATCCAAAGCATCGTCAACAAGCTGAAAAGCTGCAAACCTATGCTTATATTCTTCCGGGCACTCAAAAGTATGGAACGTCTTTTCCATCTCCTTGATCCACTGATGAGCTACTAATGGATCTGTAGAGCCCCCAAAAGTTTGTGACTTCAAACTCAGAAAGTGCTTATGCAATTTTCGCCACGTGGGCGCTTCTGCTCGTACCACTAATGGTTATGGCACTTAAACCAGAGCTAGTGCCACTGAACCCCTAACACCCAATCTAGCATCCAGCCTGGCATCCACAACTGCCCCTACTGACTCCGTGATCATTTGATGTAACATCGTCCACTCTAGCATTTGAGGATTGACACCTCTTGCCCGATTCTGACCTGATCCCCTATTTCTCCCTGTTGTGGTGGTGGAGGAACTTTAGGTTACGGTGCATTAACCTCATTAGTAGGAACATCATTGTTGCTCCCCCGAGCACCCCTACCTCCACGCCGACCACCTTTACCTCTTCTTCGCCTCCCAGACATAGTTCCGAGACACAAGAAAAAGAGGGTAAGAAAAGAAAACTAAGTCTATCGCTATCCAAGCCAAACAACAAGCAAACAACAAGCAAAGTAATTTATTCAAGTGTATTCTTAGGTTTTGTGCCTATCATATCACAAACATCATCCTAACTCGTTTTACTCCCTTTAGGACTTTGAACCTGAGGCTCTGATACCAACTGTAATGCCCCGCTCTCACCTTTCAGGTCTGCAGCTCTTACTCAGTGAGGACTAGGCATTCTGGCGGAACCATTAATATCTTGTAGCTCTAGGGTATACGTAATACACCAGGCTAACAAGAGGCTTGCACTCAGCTTATGTTAAACTAACTTGCACAGAAATCCCCAATTTCTTATATACCCACTGTACAAAAAATCCTCAATTTCACAACCCCAATGAAACCACTAATTTGTGCTGCAAAAAAACACAAAAAAAATAATTGTTTAGAGAGCAGAGAAGAAAATAGAAATTGATTACAAAGATACATTTTCTAGAGAGAAAGAGAGCAGAAAAATGAAAAAAAAAATAGAGAGAGAGAGATTAAACTTGAGTCAAGACACTATGCTTCAAGCCAAGGGTTTTCATTCTACCAAACTGCTTAATCCGCCAATCATCCTATGTACAATTAAACGACACTGCTAAACATACTGCACCCCAACCATGAGTTCATGGACTAACCCAAGAAGAAAAAAAAATATTTTCATAGACCACAGACCTGAAATACATGTCAAAAGAAGCCTTATAAAGTCTTAATTTGTTGTAAATCAAAGAAAAAAATTAAAAAAAAACCATGATAAATCAGATCACCTTCAAACCTTTAACCTGAAATCAAATACAAGTGTTCTTCATGAAATTGAAATCTTCAATTACTCAATCAATTTTTAGAAAAACCCATAAAGGTTTAGCAGTACCTCAAAGAAGATTTGGAGAGAGATCAGAGCCGGAAACCTAAAAATTCCTTGTCGAGACCTCCAATCTTCAACCTGAAATCAGATACAAATGTTCTTCATGAACTCGAAACCCTAAATAACCCAATAAACAAGCAAACGATAGCAGAGAGAGAAAGCAGAGAAAGAAAACAGAGAGAGGATCGATCAAAAAAAAGAAAATAGAGAGAGGGATGAGAAAACGACAGAAGAGATAAAAGAGAGAGAATGGGAGATCAATAGAGAGAGCAGAGAAAGGATAGAGACGAATGCAGAAAGAGAACGAGCAAAGAAGAGAGAAAAGAGAGAGATCAATCAGAGAAAAGAGAGAGCAGAGGAGAACGATGGAGAGATTAGCAGAGAAGAGAGAGCGAAATATATATAGAGAGAGAGACTGAGCAGAGAATAGAAAAAGAGAGAGCAGGGAGAGTTACCTCACCGGCGGTGAGCACGATGGTGGAAGAAAAACGGCGCTGGTAGGGTGCTAGGGCACCATTCGTCTTCACGACTTGATCATCTCTGCTTGCCGAACTGATTTTTTCTTTTTTTGTTAAGGGTTGGTTTTGAGAGAGAGAAGGTGTTTTAAGAAAAAAGGGTTTAAACGATGGAGAATTTCGTCTCTAATACTTACTTTTTCCGCCCCAAATATTTTTTGCGAAAACTGAATGCGGGAAATGTTGGCCGCCAAATATTTTACACATTAGGGACTGAAAATATTTGGAAAATTCGTCCCTAATAGTTACATTTACGATGGATTTTGTAGCCGTCCCTATAAACCTATTTTCCAACTACGTAGATCGTGCTCCTCAAGGGTCATCTACGACAGACAAAACTGTCCCCAATTATACATTTTTAGGGACTAAATCTGAATAATCCGTCCCAAATAATTGCCCATTAGGGACGAACAGCTTTAAACCGTCCCCAATAATCGATTATTTGGGACACTCTAAAAAACCATCCCTAAAAGTCAATTTTTTTGTAGTGCGAACTACGAACATCACCGCTACTGATTATTCGCCTGCTGACCTGGACCTGAAAAGTTAATAGTGCTAGGTCAAAACCTAGCCAACAAGTTCACTAGTTCCCTTGGCTTAGATTCAGGAGAACCACGAGTTTCACAAGAGTGCATTAACAATATTGCATATAATATATCAATAAATGATTAAACATGGTAAAGAAATGCACAAGAAAACGGCTGTTGTATTTTATGATCTTTGCTTAAGATTTGATTCTCATAACATGTGGTGTACCTAGTTACTACCCATGTTTTCTCCGTCCATGTAGTTCAATTGAGACACTGGCAGTGCGCCACGTGAATCCAATGAATCGCTTTGAAATCCATCTCTGAACACTGGTAACTCTGTCGGCGTTACTTACGTGTCAAGTGATTCTGTGGACTTCACTTGGCGATTCCGTATACCTTGCTTGAAGAGGACCAGGCCTATACAGGACCTAAACTATGTTTGTATACAGGCCAAACAAGTTGATTAAGCACACATCAAGCTTATGGAGGTTTCTTACACATTCTCTATATGTCCACAAGTGCTCATCATCATGAAAGTATACAACTAAGAGTTTGAGCATGCATTCCTTGCTCATAAACATATATTAGCATATAATTTGTAGGTTACATATCATGATGTTCATTAACCAAAAGTCAAATTTCATTAGGAACACAAAAATAGCTTAATTATGGCCTTTAGGTCAGCTGGTATCGATACCCGCTTGGTTGGTATAGATACCAACCTGATAATGGGTAACAGGCGTGGCTGGCATCGATACCAGCCATGTTTGGTATCAATACTACCCTGGTATTGATACCACATGAGCCTGGTATCGATACCAGTACCACTTGTCGAACAGGTTTTAGCTGGTATCGATACCCTGGGTTTTCCCGTGATTTTGAGTTTAGTTCTTCATTCAAACTCCGTGTAAACTTAGTTTTCACCCTTGTAAGCATTAGAGGTTCATATACACCTCTCATATACATAGATTTCATGCATTCTAACCAATAGAAACATGCACACATCATACGATCATAAGCTATATGCATTCTTCCACATAATTCTCATGCAAAATCATGTAACCAACGTACAAACTAGGTTTTCATGCATTCAATCATTATGGAAGCATGACAATAACATGAATAACCTAAATCTTCACCAAAAGAGCCAGTTATTACTTGCCTCAATGTAACTGTCTTCCCACCACAAGGAAGAAGAAGAAGAAGAAAAAGAATCATTGCGCTATCTCTCACGAACGCGATCACTGCAACCTCTCCTTCTCAAACCCTGAGTTCTCCTTCAAAAAGTTCTCTCTCTCTATCTCTTACCCTAGCCGATTCATCTTCTCTCTCTCTTTTCCTCTCTAAAAATCGATGGAAATAAAAGGGGTTTAATTGGGTTAGTTTATATTTATAAATAATATAAATCCAAACCTACTAAAACTCTAACAGGGTGCCCTTAACACAAGTGGCTGCCCCAAATATTAGTAATTTAAATTAAAAGGGTATTACATGATTGCATCCAATAGTATATAAAAACTGTTAAAACTCTGTGTTCTAAGAACCTAACCCGATAAATTTTTCACAATATTGGGCTGGAAGCCTTCATTTTCTAATGCTTTAAGGGAGGACGGACACTTTTTGTTTTGAATGGCCCATCCCTACTATTTTGTGTTTTATATGCACAATGGTTAGTTACTTTATTTTATAAAAAAAACTATAAAATTTAATATCTAAACTACCCTTTCATTTATTAAAAGTGTGGTCTCTAACTATTTTTTGCTTATGTGAAGTGATGACATAGCAGAGAGAAAAAATATTTTTTAAATTTTTAAATTATTCAATAATTTTTAATCTACAAATCGAACTTTGACTAAATGTATATTTTTGGAATACATTTTCAGAATGAGATTAAACAATACTAAATCCAAAAAAAAAAATCTTCATAATCCGACTATGGAAACATTTTCAGAATGAGATTATTTTTTTTGTTTTTATAAAGAAAGAAAGGACAAAGGCATCAGAATGCTACACTGAAAGAGTCCCAACTAGGTTGGCACCCCCAGGAGCACACATCACACACCCCGCCTAACGCTTTATTAGAGAAAAATAAGAAACTAAAAGGAGAGGAGATAAAACCAAAACACTAATACACGAGAGAAGGAATCCTCGACAAAAACCAATGAGACCAGACATAAGGAAAACTCATCCGATCCAATCTAACAATATCACATAAATGCAGAGGATACCTATGAAAAAAAATCCTTAGAAGCTAACTTAGCAATGCCTACTCGAAGAAAAGTTGAATTGCACTCCCTATAAACATGAGATAAGGATACCCGAAGAAAAGTTCGAATATAACCGATCCCATCCCACAAATGCCGCAATAACCACGGAACCGCTAATTGAGAATTAAACCAATTACTCACAAGGAGAGAATCACATTAAACCTCAATGTCGTTCAGATCCAAACATTGGCAAAGTAGAAGACCATCCATCAGAGCCCGAGATTCCGCCGTATTAACAGAACCGAAGTCATAAAAACTATTGAAAGCGGCTAAAAGAGTCCCAGAGTAAGACTGAATCACTCCTCCACCAGGAGAATGCCCGTCACAATCCCTCGCATCATCCACATTTAAACAAACCTTACCAATACCTGGAGGAGCCCAGTAAACTACCAGTAACTGCCTTCGTTCCACCTGTTTTACAACATAACCCAAACATTCATATACTCTAGCAAAAACAGGAGGACTCTTCATCTTCGGTATAAAAAAACTATTAATTTAAAAAAGCCACTGTTTCACCTTATTAACCACCAAAGAAGGGAAGAGAGAAACATCCTGATATCTCCGCCTACATCACTCAAGCCACACCTCCCAAAAAATACTATAAGAACTAAAAAAGAAAGCATACCGAGTTGAGATCGTTTAGAAGAAATAGAAAAGAAGGCTAGATATATCTCTTCCAACCCAGTAAACTGGGGCCAGTTCACCCCAAAAAGATGTCCAAAAAAATTCTAGACATAAACTGCAACATCGCCTTGCATTTAAAGATGAGACAAAGATTCATAAGCCCCTAGCGAACAACAAACACATCGTGAGGTTAAAAGAATACCACACGACCGCATCCTATCATCCACCACGACCGCTCCATAAAATAATTTTTAATTAAAAACCACAAAATTCTTTGGCATCTGGGAAAGCCATACCACTTAGCCAAAAGCCACCTATCCGATTTCCTACGCAAAATATCATAAGCATTTCACACAATAAAGTCTCCTAAATCAGAATGCTGCCACAACAGAATATCAACACCTATGTTTGAAGGAACACAGTTCTCAAAGGCCTCACTAAGAGCATGAATTGTAACATAATCCAAACCAGGAAGTCGAAACCCTGAACTACTTGCGATAATGCAAATTAAACTTGCATATGAAAGCTGATTTACGAATTTATGCAATCTGCAAGTATGATTCTTTTTTTTTTGAATTTAGTATTCTTGTATGAGCTCATTTTAATGATCTTAAAAAATTATTTCCAAAAATTTAATTTTTATTTAAATCACATTTATATTTTGAAAGTTATGGTCTTTTTTAAGAAAAAATTAATTAAAAAGATTTTGCTAACTTGCATCGAAGAATAAGCATTCAAGAAAATAAAGTTTGTCCTCTATCTCTGTAATTTTTTTTTACATAATTTGCCTAAATTTCTAATTTTTAGCTGCCAAATACCAAAAACTCCACACTCATTTTAATATACAAAAAAACTCTATTTTTAAATAATTAATCTATTTTTCATTTTTATGACCAAAATAACTATTTAACATATTTCTCTTAATCATGTCGATTATCATAATTATTTTATCCCCCATTTACCCTTATTTTCTTAGTGTTGAATTATTTAATTACTTTAATAATTTATTTTGAGTAAAAAATATTTTTAATTTTATTTAATTAATTTTTGAGTTGTGTCTCTTGGGGTACCTTTTAGCGGCCTTGAGATATGTGTCTCTTTAGAAGGACACCTTGTGGTTTATAGAGAGTCACGATGCACTCTATATAAACCCACATCTTCTTCACATTTGAGAAGAAGTTTTGCACAAGTTTTCAAGAGTACAAGTTTATATGGCATGTGCTAAGCACGGGTACTTTTAAATAAATTTATTTACTATTTTAATTATTTTGTTATAAAAGAATTTTTATTTTTTAAATTAAATTACATATTTCCGTGATTGAATATTATATAATCTGAACTATTTATCTAGTTATTTTATTTTTAACATTAAGATATAATCTAATATTATAAGTTTTTTTAAATCTTAAGAACTTATTTAACTTCTTTAAATGCAATAGTCCTCATGATATATTTTGTGTCCCATATCAAACTTAAGTCTATTTATACACTTCGACATTCCTAATATCATTTAGTTACTATTATTTACTACTATGCCTAATTACAATGGAGGGATAGTTGACCCCGATATTAAAAAGCCTATAAAAAATCCTTGTCATGAAGGCTGATCATATGGGGCGATTGAAGGTTTGACTTTTAGTTGGAATGTTCTTTTCACTATAGAGATTATAAAAATTAACTGTGAGATCATCTCCCATGTGGGCCTCAAAATCATCCTCACAAAAAAATATCTTATTGTAAAATTTCTAACTCTATCAAAACTCCATTAAGAAATGGGTAGAAATCAATAATAAAATGCACATTGTTTTTACCGCAGAATTCAAACCAACTTTTGATGGAGTTTTGATAGGGTAAGAAGTTTTGGAATGAGCTTATTTTTGGCTAAGATGATCTCCATGATGAGGTTAATACATCTTTACTAAAAATTAGACCTTGGAACATTTCCAATATGGTTTTTTTGTTTTATTTGTGTGTATGGTTTTGGAAATTGAATATTTTATTTTTTTGGATACATATTGGAAACAATTTTGTGATTTAATTAGAATTGGGATATTGTATCTAACACAAGCCTTGATCACAGAACCGTCAACACCGTTGCAAGGACGAATTTATCTTAAGGATATTGTATCTAACACAAGCCTCGATCATCTATTCAGATAAGTTTTATCTTCTTTTTAATTTCAATTTGGTGATTTCCTATTTTCAAGAAACTACACCCACATTTTCCAACAGTTAGTTCGTATTTTCTTAATATTCTCTCTTCCTTAATTAGGGCTAATTATATTAATGTGAGAGGGATATTTTTTGGGGGGATTCTGATGTCGCAACAAATTAGTTATTATTTTTAGGTACTGTTAAAGGAGTTCTTGAAAATGTTGAGGGGGTGGACAGGATGAGGGGGTGGACAAAATGCTTTAAATTGGTTGGGGGGATGGATTTAGTTTTACTAGGGGAGTGGTTATCTAAAAATGAATTGGTATCTTTCCACCCAACTCTAAAAAATCTAAAAAAAAAATAAAATTTATCCTTCCCCACCACCTCATCGTCATCATCATCTCCACCAGTCCACTCGACTCCCGCCGGCCACCACCATAGTCCCAAAAAAAAAAAAAAACCTCATCTTCCATCACGTACTGTGAGAAAAGAGAGAGAAAGAGAGAAAGAGATTTGATACAGGGGAGGGGGAGGGGGGAGAAGAGAGAAAAAGAGATGAGAGAGGGAGGAAGGGAGAGTGCAAATCTGGAATAATTTCAGATCCAGATCAGTGACGTGGGGTGGGAGAGAGAGAGAGAGAGAGAGAGAGAGAGAGAGAGAGAGAGAGAGAGAGAAAGAGAGAGAGAGATGAGAGTGTGGTCAGTGATGGGGGCAGATCTAGGTCGGTGACGGGGGAGATGACCTCCAGATCCATGTCGGTGACGGGGGCCTGGGTCATCTCTTCTCTCTTTCAGTCTTTTCTACCTATCTCTTTCACTCTTCTATCTGTCTCTCTTTAATTTGTTGGTGGTCGGCGGTGGAGATAGAGGTGGTCGGTGGTGGTGCGGGGTGGAAGTGATCAGGCTCTTTTATTTTATTTTTTTCTATTCAACGGCGATGAAAGTGGTCGGCGACGAAGAAGGAGTTGAAGATGAAGATGATGGTGATGTTGGTAGGGGTGGGGTGTACTATTTTATTTTAGTGGAGTGAAGAAAAAAAGTGGGTGTTATGTTAATTTGCACCCACACCACCCCCTTAGTAAAAATGAGTAATAATTTAGACAAGAGATTTTTGGTTAAAAACTCATTTAACTTGTCCATCCCCCAAACATTTTGAGGAACTTCTTTAACAGCACCCTTATTTTTTTCACCAACCTGAATTGCAAGGCAGCAACTACTAAGTTTAGGGTCTTCCTAATGTTGCCACAATCTCCTAAAAAATCTCCTATTTTCATAATCTCAAGATTTATTTTTTATCTTTAACAAAAATTACTTATCATATTATTTTCTTTTCCTCTTCGTAGTTTTTTTGTACAAAACAAAAAAATGATTGTGCAATAATCAGATATTTAACATGAATGCAAATTGTTGAATGGACTTGCATGTCTATTTTACCATTTAGAAAATTAGTTTTGCAAATTATTTTTCCAATTGAAAATTCAGTTTTACTACTTGCATAACTATTTTTATCGAATACAAATAACTATTTTTGCAATATATTTTACCATTTGAAGATCAGTTTAACTTACTTATTTCGTATATAAATTTGGTTTTGTAACAACTCTTTAATCGTCTTTCTAAAAAATCTCCAAATATTAAAAAAAAAAAAAATCAAATTTGGTTTTGCAACAACTCTTCAATCGTCTTTCTAAAAATATCCCCAAATCTTCAAAAAAACATCAAGGTAACACCAAAATCAATATTGCAAGCTTCGTTTTATGTTCATCAAAATCAATTATGCAAGCTTCATCTTCCTCTAACCTAATTTTGAGAGTATTTAGAGGAAAATAATTTGTAATTAGCAGATTTTTGGGCATGTGGGATTCATTTCTATAAACAGAGGTCGTTTTTCATTAGGACGGCTTATCTTTAAAAGGGTAAAAACGTCTAAAAAAAATTCACGTGTGATTTTAGGCATTTTGAGTTTTTTTTGGCTATAATTAAATGTTAGAAGATGCTAGCGTAACCCAAGTTTTGGTGTCGAATATCTCGATACGTAACTTGGCACCGAAGGGCCATCTCAACCTATTTGCAGCCTCTTGCCATGTCATCAATAACAAGGCAAAAAAATTTGAGATTTTTTGAAAAAAAAGTTTTTTCTCTTTCCAATTGTTTTGGCACAGATTACCAAAATCCCGAAAACCATCCAGCAAACTAGATCTGGATTAATCCAATTACCCCATTATAAAACCCCTAAAATAATAAAAAAAAAAAACAGATCTACAGCTCTATTGTCATTATAAGGTTTGTTTGTTGGAGAAAAAATTGGCGAGAGAGACTAGCTATAGTTTTTGTTAGAGTAGCTTGAATCGTTTTGGGGGCTAGCAAAATCCACCTAGGGTTTATTATATCACGCCCCACTCATACGGTAATATTATTTTCTTTACTTTAGGCACCTTAGTGGGTACAAGATTTTGTTCTTGGCTATAGCCCAATCGCCAACTAGCTCCCAAAATCAGGTCCAAGCTTACCCAAAAGACCTCGCCACTATGTAAGACAGTTTGTGAACTCATATCCCAGGCTCTAGACGCTATGTAGGCTATGTGGGACTAACATCATGCTCTAGCCCATAGGATGCACATGTTACAATCCTACCCTCTTAGGATAGAGCCGTCCTTAGCTCTGATACCATAATGTCACTCTCCGTCCACACAATATCAATATTGTCCCGGCTTTAGGCACCACATTGAATACAAGTTTTATTCTTAGAATGAGCCCAACACAACTAGCCCAAATGATCAAACTTAAGCTCACCCAAAAAGCCTCGCCACTATGTAAGATGGTTTAGGAACTCATATCCCAGGCTCTGGGCGCTCTCCCAGGATATGCAGAACTAACATCATGCACTAGCTATCCCGCAGGATGCACATGTTACATATTAGTTCACGGAGGAATAGAAAAAAATCAGAATAGAGTTTTAGATCTGTTTTGTGCAATTGTTTTGGAGTTTTTGGGGTTTGTGATGGGGGTAAAAAATGGGTTCGTTGGGTTATCCCAGATTTAGTTTGATGGATGGTTTTAGGGATTATAGGAATCCGCACCAAAATAATTGGGAAGAAAAAAACTTATTTTTAGAAAGTTTTGAAATTTTTTTGCCACTTTATTGATGACGTGGCAAGAGTCTGCATATAAGTTGAGGCGACCATGTCAGCGCCATGTCAGGTGTTAAGATATTCGACATCAAAATGGTGTTATATATAGTAGCAATTTCTCAAAATATTTGTGGAGTTTTTGGGAAGAAATATTCTAGTTTTAGAGGTTTTGGTCATTTTCTATTTTTTTACTCATGTAAGAGCATCTCACCTAAATTTCGTAAATTTTTAAGCATACGAGGCTGTGTGTATGATAATTGACACCCTTATCTATACTATGTTACTATAGCAGAAGCCTCTACTGTGGTGGGTTGTACTATTCACGTGGCACACTATTCTTTCAGAGAGCCATGTCAGAAGAAAGTTGGTAACTCACCCTCATTTATTTCCAATCCTTTCTAATTATCATACATTTATTCCTAATTATTTTATTTCTAAAGAAATGGTCTAAAAAAATTAATGATTGTCAAATGGGTTAATGGTAAGGGCAAGTCTAGTAGAATATGTAAAAATAGATCTCTTAATGTCCAACCCTAGAGGTTAAGAGGTGCATTTGCTCTAGTGGTAATCCCTTAAAAAGATATTAAAAAAGAGAAAAAATGGAGAGAGGAAAGAGAGAAAAAAAGGAGGAGAGAGAGATATTTTGTTAGCTTTTTTTAAGAGAAAAAATAGAAAAAGAAAGAGAGAAAAGTTAGTTTCCTATTTAATAGGAATAAAAGTAAATAAAACTTGCACTGAATGAATGAGTGTGACGCTCAACAATTGAGCACCACGCTCATTTCTTCAGAGTGACGCTCATTCGTTCGGCGGATCCCAATTCCATTGGAAAGGGATCCATTTTAACATGTTAAAGGACTCCACTAGAGTGCCAAAATTGCTTGATCAAGTAGTTTAGCAACCCCACTAGAGTTGCCCTAAGTATTAATTATAAAATTAATCGTTTCTAAAAATCTAAACCCATTCTCTCTTCTTTAAACAGATTAGCATTGCCCATTTATGGATACTATTAGCATTATATTTAGATATCATCACCATAAAAAATGTTTTTTTATAAGTTAATTCTCTTTCTTTCTCTCATTTGATATTAATAGTTACTATAATTATTTGATTAATGTGTAATTATGGACGTTACAATTTTACAATATCATTCTCATAAGTAACTACTTTATTTCTTTTTATCTAGCTCTTTCTCATTCAATAAAAAAGAAGCTACTATAATCTAATTATTGTGTTATTGATGTTTCCATTGGGTTTCATATATTACTCAATCATCACTCTCACATTATTTATCTATTCCCCATTTGTTAGTTTCTCAACTCCTATTCATTAATACATAATGTATAGAATTTTATTAGCAGTTTTCTCCAACTTCTTCATTGGGTTACAATGTTGTATGGATCAGTCATTGTGTATCAGGTCTGCTTCAGCTTCAAATTTATTTTTTGCTTTTTTGTATGACTCAAACCTTTTTGGCCTCTTAATATATTGGTAAAGAAAATTAAAAGAGATCAATAATGAAATCAAGGTTTGATGTTGGCTGCTTCTTATATTATAAGAAGATGATAGTGTTTGATGATGGTGGAGTACAGATAGGGGTGGGACTCGGGCGGGTTGGGCGGGTTAGAGGCTTTGGACATGCCATGCCCACATTGTACCTCATTTGCCCAGAATGCCCATAGAACCCACAAAACCTATAAGAGGCTTACCCACGCATGGCCCGAGTGGGTTTCTCGGGTTCTTCGGGTTTCTTGGGTTCTTCGGGTTGCCCATGTTTCAATAAATTTAGGTGATTGAATGAAA
This sequence comes from Macleaya cordata, assembly GCA_002174775.1. NCBI lineage: Eukaryota > Viridiplantae > Streptophyta > Magnoliopsida > Ranunculales > Papaveraceae > Macleaya > Macleaya cordata. The sequence continues at coordinate 55,375 of MVGT01002249.1, forward strand.
TTATTAATACAAAAAATTAATAAAAATAAATAATAAACTTAAATAAATAAAATATCCTTCATAGTTTAAAAAGATAAACAAACTAACAATCTACTCACATAATAAATGAAAATTTTAAACAAAATATACTAACAACGAAATCCAAATCCATAATTGTCTTTATACTATTTTGAGTTTTACTTATTAAGTAATATTATAATTTTACTACATATAATGAGACAAAAGGAAAGTTTTTATTTTAGATCTTAATACCTCCACCCTATATTAGTAACTTAATATATTTATCTATTTATATCTTTCAAAATACTTGGTAAAATTAGATTTTTCTTTTTTTGGTCACATATTTCTATGTTAGAAATCAATTATCTTAGTATATATATACGTTTCTCGGGTTGGGCGGGTTGCTTGGGTTGGCAATTATCTATGCCTATGCTTGCCCAAATTTGACTATGGGTTGGCAAAATAATCCCATACTTGTCCAAATGCCCAGCAACCTTCGCCCATGCTTACCCAAATACCGGGTCGGGTTCAGGTTGGTCGGGTTGACCCAACCCAAATCCCACCCCTAAGTACAGATCGTATTTTACAGGTCTGAGACTAATGTAGTTTTTTTATTAGAGTTCGTATGAATCACATACCGCGACCCATGTTGTGTTTACTGTTTGGTGGAAGTACTATTGGTGATACACAATCTTTATATTTTGGGTAATGGTGGTTTTATTTTGGGTCAAAATCAATATAAACTAAGGTAAGCATGAACCTAAAAGACTAATGATCAAATTGATTTTTTAATTTTTCTTTAAAAATTTTGGTTTCAACTAATAATTATAGATTGTAGTCGGTCCTTTTTTCTAGTTTTTTTTTTTCTCTGGCTAGATTGATGAGTTTATTATTTCTCTATAGGGATCATTTTGCAAGTTGAAAGCTCTAATTTTTGCAAGTTTAATGCTTTTATATTTTTTGCTGGCACACCTCAAAATAGGAAAAACTATTATTTTGGTGATTCTTATATTGGTAACAAAACAATGTCTTTCAAAAATAAGACGCCAGTTCAAACACATTACTGTCTTTGAGATAAAATTGTGAGATCATTTAATTTTTAAAAAAAAGGTTGATGGATTAAAAACAAAAAAAAAAAGACATAATTATAAAGTATTAAGGACTTTAGTAGTTGTGAAGCGAACAATTCTACATTTCTAATTGCTTTTTCTTTTCTTTTCTTTTTTGTTGCATTTCCTTAATCAAGCTCCATAAATTATTATGTTCTCTCACTATCACCCCTCGATCTTGACCTAAGATTCTGTTTCTTGTAGTTAAGAATTCTGTAAGCCTTCTCTACATAGGTTGCTCCTGGCTGCAACTCTAACTTGTTGAAGTCAACCATTACTGGATGATCTTCATCTTTAAGATGCTTACAAAGCATAGATATATAGAAAACATCGTAAACTCCTGCCAACTGGTCTGGTAAGGCTAACCAATAAGCCACTTTCTCTACTCTCTCTAAGATAGGAAAAGGGCCAACAAAATGTAGTGCTAACTTTCCCTTCTTACCGAACTGTAGAACACCCTTCATAGGTGATATCTTCAGAAGTACTTGATCACTTACTCCAAACTCTAGCTCTCTACATCTTTGATCTGCGTAGCTTTACTGACGACTATGTGCTGCACATATACCTTCTCTGATTAGAGTTATCTTCTCTGTAGTCTATTGTACGGTTTCCGATCTTGGAAGTTTTGACTCTCTAACTTCTGCCCAACATACTGGAGATCTGCATGGTCTGCCATACAATGCTTATAATAGTGCCATCCTGATACTAGTTTGGTAACTGTTGTTGTAGGCAAACTCAAAAAGTGGTAATGAATCTTTCCAATTACCCTTGAGGTCTAGAACTACACAATGAAGCATGTCCTCCAACACTTGATTAACTCTCTTCATCTGCCCGTCTGTTGAGGATGAAAAGTAATGCTAAAGTCAAGCTGCATTCCTATAGCATTTTGAAAAGCTCTCCAATACTTCAAGATAAACGAAGTATCTCGGTCTGACACCACTGAGACTGGAACACCATAATATTAAACTATCTCATTTACATATAATGAAGCCAACTGTTCTGCAGTGTATATATTTTTTACTAGCACGAAGTGTCCGCACTTGGCAGTCTATCCACGATCATCCAAATAGAGTCGTTTACCGTTCTAGTCTTGGGTAATCCATCGATGAAATCCATAAATATGTTCTCCCATTTCCACTCGGGTATATCCAAGGACTGCATATACGCATAAATTCCGCAATGCTACGCTTTATTCCTGACCACCAGAATTATTGCTTGAGATCCCGATACATCTTGTTCTCTCTAGGATGTATAGTATACTTACTACGATGTGCCTCGTTCAAGATGTCATTTCTCAATTCAGATTTCTCTGGAACACACAAGTGACCCTTGAATCTCAAGCCACCATTCTCCCCTACAATCATGTCCGTGTTTTCTCGTTGTTGAACTTCTGCAACTCTGTCATGGCACCAGTGATCATTACCTTATTCACTAATGATTCGGCTCACTAGAGTGGGTCGTAAGACCACACTCCCCAACAGCAAATGTCTATGCTCTCGGGTTTCCAAATCAAAGTCGTACTCCGAAACTACCTCCAACAGTCGCCACTACTGGACCATCATAGATGCCATAATACCCGTAGGATGCCTACTTAAAGCATCTGCCATATGTTGGCCTTTCTTGGATGATACTTCAACTAAAAGCCATAATCCTTCAGTAGTTCCAACTATCTACGTTGTCACATGTTCAGCTCCTTCTGTAAGAATAAGTATTTGAGACTCTAATGATCAGAAAAGAGCTCAAACCTTTCACTTATCAAGTACTGTCTCTAAATCTTGAGTGTAAGCACTACCGCAGCTAACTCGAGATCATAAGTCGGGTAGTTATGCTCATGTATCCTCAACTGTCTCAAAGCATAAGCAACAACTCGATCATTCTGCATAAAAACACATCCCAGTCCCTGATGCAACGCATTGGTAACCACTACCAGCCCGGTTCCACTCTCCTGTATGATCAAAACTGGAGCTATTACCAACTTTGCTTTCAACTCTAGAAACGCTTGCTCACACTTGTCATCTCACTTGAATGGAACGTCCTTCTTAGTAAGACTAGTCAAAGGACCTGCTACACGCAAAAATCCTTCAATGAACCACCTGTAGTACCCAGGTAAACCTAGGAAACTCCGAACCTCTGTCACTGTAATGGGTTGCCGCCACTCCAATACAGCCTGAACTTTGGAAGGATCCACTGTCACTCCTGCTCCTGACACTACGTGTCCTAAGAATTTTACCTCTTGTTTCCAGAATTCTCATTTTTAAAATTTTGCATACAATTGGTGCTCTCGTAGAGTCTGAAGTATTCTACGCAAATGAATCTCATGGTCCTTTCATGTTTTAGAGTATATTAGAATGTCATTAATGAAGACAATCACAAACTAATACAAGAAGTCTCTAAAAATCCAATTCATCAGATCTATAAACACTGCTGGTGTATTGGTAAGCCCAAACGGCATTACTAAGAACTCGTAAGACCTATATCTTGTCAGAAATGTTGTCTTAGGAATGTCCTGCTCTCGGACTCTAGAGAACCATTATGCTCCCTTATGTTGATCAAACAGATCATCTATCCTAGGCAAAGGATATTTATTCCTAACCGTAACCTTATTTTGTTCCTGGTAGTCTATACATAGTCTCATAGGCCCATCTTTCTACTTTACAAAAAGAACAGATGCACCCCACGGTGACGAACTACGACATATGAAATCTTGAGCTAATAACTGGTTTATCTAGTTTTTCAACTCTTTCATCTCAATTGGAGCCATCCGACAAGGTCTCTAACAATCAATTTTGTGCCCGAAACTAGCTCCAACCAGAAGTCTATCTCTCTGTGAGGTGGTAACCCTAGGACCTCGCCAAATACATCGCGGTATTCGCGCACCATAAGAATTGATTCAAGCTCTCTACCTTCAACTGGATGTTTCAACATATCCATAAAGCACAGGTGTGTCCTATCAAGACCACATCCTTGCGACAATGACAACATGTATGTCGTTTCCTCTGGAATGGAAAATGTTATCGTTTTCGAGTAACAATCTAACTTCGCATAGTATGCAGTAAGCCAATCAATGCCTAGTATGACATCGAAGCCTTGTAGACCTAACATATAAAAATCTTAGGTAAAATCTAGTTTTCCTAAACTAATAACACAACCCTTGCAAACTAGTTCTACTAGTACTGTCCTCCCTCTAGGTGACATAATAGAGAAAGGATAATCACACTTTTCTGGCCTATGTGTCCAAAAACATACAAGACATAAAGAAATGAGAAGCTCCCGAATCAAAGAGGATTCGACCAAGCCGAGTGTGAATCAGGTACGTACCTTCCACTATCTCCTCTGGCGCTCTCGCATTCCCTCGGTATTACAACATAGGCTCTACCCTAATGTTGTCCTTGTGGCTGTCTCTCCTGATTAAGTGCAGGTATAGCTGGTTAAGGTCGAGCTTGACCCTGTCTATTCTGTCTTAGTTGTTGATTATGTCTAGCCCCTTGTGTTCCATTCCCCTGTAGACAATCCACTGCTCTGTGAGGGTCCTTTAATCACACACCTATTGCACCCTTCAATTCTAACTGCTTCGGGCTGTGCAGGAACTACTGTACCCGTGTTCATATCCTCGGTCTGTTGTCTCTTCTAATTACCTCGGTTGTCATAGTTCTTTCCTTTCTGTCCTTATCTGTTCTTTTGATCACGCATGTCTGTCGACTTTGTCTTAGCTTTCTCATTCCTCTTTCGGTGTGCCTCTTGGATTTTCTGATCGTAAATTCATGCACACTCCACAACCTTAGAGAACGTATCAAAACTCAACTGCCCGATGATATGCCTAGAGATCTGCTAATCCAATCTCCTTAGAAACTTTTGTATCTTACTCTGCTCTGTCGGAATAAAACTCGGTGTATACATAGCTAGTCTGGAGAACTCTCTCTCTCTCTCACACTCAACCACTGTCTGGTCCTCTTTCTATCCCAAGTCTTGGAAATCCTTTTCCATCGCCATACATGCACTTTGAGGAAAGTACTAGTTAAAGAACATCACTTGGAACTGCTGCCAAGTTAAGGTGGTACTATCCAGATCCTGGGAACGAGACTCCCACTAATCCAATGTGTCATCTACAAGCTAAAAAGCTGCAAACCTCTGCTTATACTCTTTCGGACACTTGAAAGTCTTAAAGGTCTTCTCTATCTCCTTGAACTACTGATGAGCCACTAACGGATCTGTAGAACCCCCAAAAGTTTGTGGCTTGAAACATAAGAAGTGCTTATGTAACTCAAGCCATGTAGGTGCTCCTGCCCATACCACTGGTGGTTGCGGTACCTGAACTGGAGTTGGTGCCACGGTTCCCCTAGCAACCAAACGTGCATCCAACCTAGCATCCACTACAGCCCTCACTGACTCCGTGATCAATTGTCATAAGATCATCCACTCTGGCATCTGAGGGTTGACACCTCCTGCCCGATTCTGACCCGATCCCTGCTCGATCTCTCCTTGTTGTGGTGGTGGAGGAACCTCGGGTTGTGGTGCATTCACCTCATCGATACGAACATCAACATCTTTCCCCCATGCACCCGTGCTTCCTTGCCAACCACCCCTACCTCTCGCTCTCCTCCCAAACATAGTTCTGAGATACATGAAAAAGGAGGATGAGAAACAGAACTAAGTTTATCGCTATCCAAGTCAACAATAAGAAATAAGAAAATAATTCATTCACGTGCATTCTTAACTTTGTGTCTAACGTGTCACAAGCAACCATCCTAACTAAATACAACTCCCTCTAGGACTTTGAACCTGGGACTCTGATACCAACTGTAATACTCCGCCCTCACATTTCAGGTCTGCAACCCTTACTCAATGAAAACTAGGCATTCCGACGGAACCATTAACAACCTGTAGCTCTAGGGTGTACGCGCTACACCAAGCTAAACAAGAAGCTTGCACTCACATTCATGAAAAAGTAAAATAAAGCTGAATAATACTTTATTAACTTCAAAGATAAAATGTTCAAACAAATGGATAAATAAATAATCCGAAAGAATAATAGACTAAACAATTGTCGAAACCAAACTAAACATAAATCAAAGAATGTCTTATGTATTTACGGAACTCTAGGAAGTCTCCGAAGACTCATTCCTGCCTAACACAATCACCGCCTCTACCGAGGATTCGCTTGTTGCCCTAGACCCATAAAAATAATGGTGCTAGGTCAAAACCTAGCCAGCAAGTTCACTAGTTCCCTTGGCTTAGATTTGGGTTAACTATGTGATTCACATTAGTGCATTTGCATACAGTCATAAGATATGTCATGATATCAATGTACAACAAGAAAAGGCATTCACAAAAAATTCATAGCTGTTGTGATTTATGATCTTCAATTAGGATTAGGTTCTCGCAATAAGTGGTGTTCTCTACTTTCTACCCATGTTTCACCCGTCCCTACATTTCACTTGAGACACTGGCTATGCGCCACGTGAATCTAATGAACAATCTCGAAATCCGTTCCCTAAATACTGATAACCCTGACGATGTTACTTATGTGTCAAGTGATTCCGTAGACCTCACTTGGCGATTCTGTAGACCTCGCTTAAAGGAAAGGACCAGGCCTATTCAGGACCTAAACTATATTTGCATACAAGCCAAATAAGTTGATTAACTACAGATCAAGTTTATGGAGGTTTCATGCATGTTATATGTGTCCACATATGTTCATCATCATGAAAGTATTCCACCAAGAGTTTAAGCATGCATTCTTTACTTATAATCACATATATTCATATAATATGCATGTTATACATCTTGATAGTAATCCAACAATCCCCGTTGGAAACAGGTATTGCTGGTCCCGTCGACCAACGTCTGGTGGGTATCGATACCCTCTGAATGGGTATCAATACCAACAACCCCGTTTTAAACAGGTACTGCTGGTATCGATACCCCACAAGGAGGGTATCGATACTATCCCCACCTGTCGACCAACGTCTGGTAGTTATCAATACCCTCTGAATGGGTATCGATGCCTTCAGGGTTTTCTTTGCGATTTCAGGGTTTCTTTCATATAGAAACTCCGTAGATCCATGGTTTTCTTACCTTCAAACATTAGGGAAACATATATTCAATAAATATACATAAATTCCATACATTTTAACCATTAGAAATAATTCACACCTCATACGATCATGGATTATATGCACTCAATCATTATGATATCATATAATCAACATATGAACTAGGTTTGTATGCACACATTCATTAAATAAGCATCGAAACACTTAGAAAACCTAAATATACACTAAAGGAGCAAGTTACTACTTACCTTGAATCAAAATCGTTCTCCATAACGCAAGGAAGAAGAAGGACTCTGCAACCATGAGGTCTGCTCTCCATTCTCTCTCGTATATGAATCCTTTCGATCGAATCTCCAAGAAATCTCAGAGTTCTTCCTCAAAAGCTCCTCCTTCAAGCCCTAGCTTTGCAGCTTTCTCTCTCTCTTTCTCTCCCTCTCTCTCCCAGTGGATTATAACCATATAAGTGTTATAATTAGGTTAGTTTTATATATAAATACAATATACAAATCCCAGCCTTACTAATGGGGTGCCATTAACAAAAGTGGGCTGCCCCCAAGATTAGTAACTTAGAAAAAAAAAGGTTATTACAGGATGATTTCATATAGATGATTTACATATGAAGAGATCATCCCTATACTCTTAGATCATCTCCATATAGGCTCCAACAAAATCAAAAACGACATTGTATGAATATCCTACCCTATTTAACATAGGGTATTAAAAAGGTACACGTATATGATAACTTATATGTTAGTGTATTATGCTCTGAAGAGGCTGCTAAGGCTGATGTGTCAAACTAACACAAGTTTGAATAGCTTTTCGATCAGAACCTCATAGAATCTTACAAATATATTATCGTATATAAATACGAGCCCGAAGGCACGCACGATGCATGTGCGTAACATGTTTTAGCCATTAATTTAATTTATTTAAATATATATTATGATTATTCAATAGTAAATAAAATGCAATATTACAATTTGATATAAATAACATAAAAATGGCAATTACTAAGTCAATTAAATAATTGGCTTATATTGAAAATTAAAAAACAGATGGATGAAATTGAATAATAAGACCTACACTGAAGATAAAATTTCTCTTCATAGTTGATGGCACCTCTCTCGTCTGCTGGTGGAAATCGATCATGGCGATTTTCTCTGCATTTCTCACACATCTGTTAAAATGTATCTATGCTTTGATGTAACATCGACAATAATCCCATTCCAAAAAAAATAATTAATAGGTATCTAATTATTAAATTATTATTATTATATTTTTTAATCCCTAAATTTGTGTTATTAGGAAGTTTGGAAACGAATTTGTTATTTAAGCAAGTAGATTGAAAGAGTAGTTCAGTTACCAAATCCGTAGATATATCCGAGAATTCAATTTGAAAATCCAATCAAAATAAATTCAAACTATCATAACAATCCACCGTAAATGGACATAATGTACAGTAACGAAAGAACTACCGCATACAATATACTCAAACTCAAAAACTCATTATTGCTCTAGTCGACTCACAAATGTGTTGCACTTTACGAGATCGTTTCCCTTACCAGAATACCAACATATACTACATCATTTTCGTCTCCATGGGATAAAACTTATAAAGTACGGACACTTCTCTAAGACAAACGTGTACGTGTCGTATCAGTGTCGTGTTCACATGTCACGTCCTATTTTTAGTTGAAAAATTAAGAAAATAAAACTCGTGTCGTGTCCATGTCCATGTCCCCTCGCTGAATAAAACCAATATACAGAGCTACTCTCATCACCCAATTATGTTTCAGCCTTACGAAATATCGCCGCTTTGAAGCACATTCATCATCCCATTCGATTGACTAAAGCAATGGCTGCAAACTCACAATAAGAGATAATTTCCATTTGACATATATAGAGAGAGAGAGAGAGAAAAGAAAAAAAAGAGAGAGAGTTACATACTTGCACCAAGTATTAATTTCTTTGAGATAGAGTGGGAATCCAAAAGAAAGAGAAACTAATTTGACATTGTTTATATATATGATGGATCCCACACTCGTATAGTTCTACCACCATCTTCTACTTCATTGTTTTCTTTTTGGTTTAACCCTTCATCTTAATTTTGAGATTTTTATGCGATTCTATAATCCAATCCGTTTCATTAGGATTCTCTAAATAGTTACACTGTTATGAATGTGGGTGATTCAGTAGGAAAGAAAATTGGTTGTAACTTCTCATTAAGACAATGCCCATATTTAAATATATTTTTATATGTTGAGCCTAATCAGTTTAATAAAATTTGCATCTAATTGAATGGGTATAAAAGTAAAACTCAATTTGTATTAGAGTAGTTTAAAAAACTGAAACTATGAATTCGTGGGTGAGTGAAGATCCAGAAACACTATTGGGACCGGCCCAATAATCTGTCTATATGGACAGATTCAGCTGGCACCCAATCACAACCACTCCTTATGTGTTTTTGGATCCCACAAATACATATTAATTGGCTGTGATTGGGTGTCAGCTCAATCTGTCTATATCGAAAGATTATTAAGCTGGCTCCAATAGTGTTTTTGGTGAAGATCTCTATGTATTGACAATAGTACCCTATTTGGTCAAATTGGAAACCTCTAAACAAAATTATTTTTCATTCAATGCAAAGGTAGTTTTTGGCATTTTGATAAAATACCGACCTCAGACGAAATAAACGTCAGGAAGGTCTTCTCTATTTATATAATAGTATAGATAAATATATTACCCGTCTCAGATTTTATAAAGTCTGATCTTAATATCTATTTAACGCAAATGAAGAATAAAAAATAATAAATTTTATATGGAAAAAATAGTAAAAGTAAATAACATATAAATTTTTTAGAAAAAGGCATATGCTGTGCACGGGCTATAAAACTAGTCTATACTATATTACTATAGCTGAAGCGTCTAACGTGACTATGCTATAGTTCCACGTGGCGCTCTAATTTTTTAGAGTTCTACATCATCGATTATGCCACATCAGCGGAAGTTTTAATGACAAATGTTTCTAAAAATGAGAATAGTTATAGGTAATTGTTGTAAACAATTTTTAAAATCAATTAATTTCCATAAAGATTACCAAAAATTAACGTTTGCATGTCATGATGTGCTAATTAATTTTCATTAAATGAAAATTTCAAACCAAACATAATTTAGTAAGAGTTTCTAAAATAAGAGTAATTATAGGTAAAAGTTATTAACAGTTTATGAAATCAATCAATTTCCAATAGAAGTTAAGAAATATGAACCTAATATATACCCTAATTTTTTTTCATTTGATGAATGAAAATTTCATATAAAAAACGTTTCTAAAAATTATAATTATTACTTACTATGTTAACAAATTAATATGACCCTAACATAAAAGAGCAATGCTAAAACGTACGCATATATTGGGGGATTTTCTTCCCCCAAACCCATCGTAAGGCTATTATCACCTCGTGATTTGAATCACATCCTCGAGTTCCGTCTTCCCCAAACTTCAAGACATGGATCACCGTCCACCTCAGGGAGGGATGTAAATCCCCCCAAAAGTGCGTGCATTGTAGCACTACTCAACATAAAATATTATATATTGGCACCAACAATTGTAATATGATAAAGCACAAAAATATTACATATAGAACTTCTATATTTATATTAGTTAGTTACTTATTTTAGTTAATTTGAATTAATTATTATATTTTATTTGTATGTATGAAATATAAGCAGGATGCATAAATTCAATGCTCAATCAAGTCATTACACGAATCTCGAGGAGAACCTTATGGGGACCTTAAAGATATATGCTTTGGATCATAAAAAGAATGTGTGGTACGGTTGTATGGAGTTGAATTCTGAAAGTGAATGCTTTTATTTGTATATTATATAAAAGCTAATCTAAAGTAGATGGTTTTTATATATATATATATATATATATATAAGCTAGTCAAAAGTCACTAATGGCAAGCCCACCACTTTATTCCCGATCCCACGTTATGCTATTAATAGAAAAATATAAAAAAGGGCCTGATGACAACATACAACCTATGGGCAACAACTGAATTCGGCTTGGTGTCCAGCTTCCGTGGTGGAAAGACATGATTAAAGAATAGGCAGCTGACATCAACACCCATGTGAGCCAACACAAGTGAGCGGTATTGCTCGTGAGATTCGAGTTATAAAGGAAGGAAAAGAAGAGAGGGAGGGGAAGGGAGAGAGAACCAGAGACAGAGGGAAGAAGAAGATCACTGGAAACAGATTGGATCACCCTATTCTCTTTGTATCTTATGTTCATCTTTCATGTTAATTAGATTATTAAAACCAAGATCTCAGTTATGGGGTTCTAATTCTTTGCTTACGCTAAGATGAAACCCCAAACTTGATGTAACGACCCAAAATAATTTTGTTGACTTTGGTGAGTCAAGTTGAGTCGAGTCCAATGTTACAATCGTAGAACCTATTAGGTGTTAAAATAATTAAGTCTAGGATTAAATAATAATTTTTTGTTCTGAGCATAGTTTGAAGAATCGAACCGTACGAATGGGTAGATCTCGAAAAGTTATTCAATTTCGACTACTCGCGCGAAAATCGGACACTAAATGATCCCAAACCAAGGCCTGGAACACGATTTGGATTGGTACCGAAGGTACCCGCGATTTTAATTATTCTTTTTATTATTATTATTATTATTATTATTATTATTATTATTATTATTATTATTATTATTATTATAACCTTTTTTCCCACCGCCTTATTAGTTTTATAGGAAGAGAGAGAGAAATCTCTCTTTTACTATAGAGTTAGTAAGACACAGAGAGAGAAACGGTGAGAAGAGAGAAGGAGAAGAAGGAGAAGAAAGAGAAGGAGAAGAAGGAGAGAAGGAGAGGAGGAGAGAAAGAGAGAGAGAAGAAGAAGATGATGACGATGGTCCGATGGGGAAAATCGTAGGGACCATTTAATTTGTGGGTTGAGGTATAAATTTGAAATCCTAGCTTTTCATTTTGTTTTTAATTAGATATTTTATGTTGTTAATCTTAGTTTTCAATTTTTTAGGATTGATTTTGTTAATAGTTTAAGGTTTGATTAGACCTTTCAAACCCTTAATTGATAAAATTGATAATTGGGAGGGTTGATTTTGACCCAAATTTACTGTTTTGGGTTAGATTGTAAGATTTGGAGGTCTAAATCAATTGAAGAGGATATTTAGAGCAAATTGGGTTGTAATCCTAAAGCCCTTATTTGATTTGATAAGGACCTAGTTTGGGAGTTATTTGAAGAACTTGAGATTGATTTTGATTTTGTGGTTAATTCTAGTGGATTGAAATTGTCAGTGGTGGCAAATTCAAAAATCGAATTTTAGGTTCAATAATTTTGAGTTATTTGGTTTCCTCTTATTAATGTTAAAAGAGGATAACTAAAGGGACCTGGACCCTTGTAGTGACTGTTTAGGTTAGAATTTAGATTCCTAGGCTATTCTATATGAAATTAGTATGAATTGAATTAAGTTTTGAAAGTGAATTAAATGTGTTGTTTACAGTTGGGAGTGTGTACTAATACCAGTACACTAATTGGAGGAAATTAATGCAGTAAAGAGAGCCTTGCGGGATTTGAGGTAGGAACTTATAAATACTCTCTTATAGCCATTAAAGTACTTTCAATGCTTTGATAGGGTTTAGATTTATAAATCAAATGTAATTATTTTGCAAAGCATGCATGATTTATTTGTGATGTCCTATTGATGTGAAAATGATTTTCCAAAAGTATAGTTTTACATAGTAATGTAAAACAGTAATAGTTATTTTTAAAATAACTAGATTCTAATAATTATATATATGAATGAGTTATATACATATATAAGTGGATGATTCTTTTCTTATTTATAGTTAAATAAACTATATTTCCAAAAGAATCGAAATTTAATCGTTATCGAGCTTTAGGGATGGGTATATTTCCAAAACCAAATGGATTTTGGGGTTCTTATAATATAAATATTTTACTTCCTTCCATCTGTTGGGAGAAGTAGTTATTTTAAGAGGATGTGCAGGATGGAAGTCCCAGTTGTTAGGTATATATTGGTGATTCCCTAAGTACGGGCTTTCCCCCGGAATATATACTATATATGTCATGCTGGGCTTTCCCCCAGCTATGATTATTACCGGCTTTCCCCGGATTATATTACGGGCTTTCCCCCGATTACCCAGCTTTCCCCGGATTATATTACCGGCTTTCTCCGGAATAATATTAGATGAGAAATCACAACATATACATAGTAATGTTCTACTACTAAAACTTATACTATTATATTATATATCTTTTGGTAATCTGAAAATGGATTTGTAATGCCTACACGAGCAAATCATTGAAGTTTTTCCTAAAAATAATGATTTGTTCCGTATTTTCATTATGTTTTACTGTCTCATGACAGGAATGGGACTCTTATGATATAAGAAAACTATTGAAATCTAGGTTATTCTATTCCTCTTTTTGGAAAGCCTTGTTTGGATTGGTACATGTATGATTCTAGAAATGGTGAGGTTACATGCTGCGTAGATTAGGCGAAGACTTGAGGAGCGTAACACCTCCTGGATTATTTTAATGATCATTAAAATATCTGTACGAGTCAAATGGCTGACCACCGCGACAACGGCTACATCGGCAAATTATAGTCAAGGGTCCACCTAAACCCAAATCATGAGCCAGCATGCTTCTCACAAAAACCGATAAATCAATCGCTCGGTCGGAAATCGGGAATTAACGATGGGGTTCCACATCGGTTAAGTTGGAATACGATTTGCTCACCGACTAGGAGCTAAAACATCTAGTCGTAGCTTCTTTACTCTAAGATGATTATACTACGCAATATTATGATGTGAGATGTTGTTAGTTTATATTTACTTGTATGGGTAAGTGAATGGTTATCGGTTTATATTGTTGAACAAGTACCAACTACTTTTACATTACTGTATTATGATTTCTCGATTTTCTTTTAAAACCTGCGTTGTCTTAAATTCATGTTATTGACTATTTGTTAGTATTATAAGTTTCTTACTGAGCTTTTTGCTCAGATCCAGGAGATATTACTGCAGAAGGAAAAGAGGATACAGGAGAGGATTGGTCGGACTATATCTATACCCTTTGAGGAAGTTGATATAGGGAGTACGTCAACGATAGCTTTCTTACACTTGAGGTGTTGTATTTAGCCTTTTTGAGGTGCATGTTATCTTACTTGTTTTGTATATATTTTCTTAAGATATGCATATAAGACAAATACACTTATGTATATTATATCACTTAACTCAGGTTATCTATGTATATTATTATGCGAGGCATCATTTTAGAATTGTGGTTTGAATCCAGCCTAGTGGATGATTAGGTATTATTATTTTGATGTAGTAAGGTAGACTAGCCTTGATGAGATGATATGACTATCGTGGATGATTGGAATGATTTAGAAATATTATTGTGAGTAAATCATCTCTTTCACAGGTTTATGACAGGTTGCAAACCCTAAAATTACAGGGGAGACTCTGGTGAATTTTTCATTCGCCCTAGTCATATTTTGAGGTGATTAATGATATGGATAGTTGTATTAGTTTAACTCTGATTAGGTTTGTAAACCTTTGTTTAGGTTTGTTTAGTACTAATTAGTCACCTCGTGTAGTAAGCCTAACGCCTCGAGATGCGACTCAATTTCTTAGAGATTTTGAGTTTCGAATTTGGGCGTTACAGACATGGTATCAGAGCGTTAGTATTAGATCCGAATTGGAAAGTAAAAGACGTTAATATAAAATTTATAAGGATTAAAAGACATATTATTATTATTTTCTTTATTTTCTCGTGTATATGATTATATGTCGATATTTTGTTTTGAAGATGTGTCTTTTATAGGAGGTAGATTATGGAGATGTTTAGAGAAGGTACTTCAAGTCGAAGTTCGGAAAATGATAAAGTGGACAGAATGATGGCAATGATTGAACAGGTGGCAAAAAGTCAATCAAAAATGAGGACCCAGGTTATTGATATCTCAGATAAGCAAGTATGACTTGAGGCAGTACCGCAGTCATCACAACAAGTTGAACCTACAATCCAAAATCCAGTACAACCACAGATTCCACTTGTTGTTCAGAGAGAGGAAGTAATGGTTGAACCTGTAAACCATCAAGTTGGGAAGTTACTGGTAGAGTTCAACAAATTGCGTCCAACATCATTCGGAGGATCTTCTGATCCAAATGCTGCAGAAAATTGGCTACTTGATATGGATTCTATGTTAGAACCAATGGAGTGCAATACTTTTCAGCGTGTGATGCTAGTCACTTTTATGCTTCGAGGTGCAGCCAAGATATGGTGGAGGTCAGTGAAAGATGTCCAAACTGAGCCACTTGATTGGGCAAGGTTTTAGGAGCTATTTCTAGAAAAGTATGTGACTGAGAGTGCTCGAGACAGGAAGCATCAAGAATTTATGAATCTGGTACAAGGAAATCTTACTGTAAGTGAGTATGAGGAGAGGTTTACAACTTTATCTCGATATAGTCCAGAACAAATCTCCACAGATGCGAACAAAGCCAAGAAGTTTATTCGAAGCCTTAAAACATATATTAAGGGAAGATTGGCTCCATTCTAGATCCGTTCATATATTGAGGCAGTTAGTAAAGCTTTGAGTATTGAAAGAGAAGATGAGGATATACAAGCGACTAGAGGACAGATAGGGAGGACTAGACAACTTCCTCAGCAATTCCAGGAGAGACAGGATCCTAATAAAAGACAGGTAGTCCCAACTTCTTCCGGACAGTTGAGTTACAGACCAGTTAGAAAACAATGGCAAGCGGTGCGACCAATAATTTCGCAACCAGGCCAACAGGCTACCAGACCACCTGCACCTGCACAGAATAATCAGTTTGTACCTAGAGGAGTACAACCATCGCCTATAAGACCTTAGGGACAGGTAGTTAGACCACAGGGACAGATAATTCGACTGTAACAAGTACAACAACCAGGGCAAGCAAATTTAAGTCAGATCAAGTGTTTTAACTGTAATGAGATGGGTCACATGAAGAGACAGTGCCCGAAACTACCAAGACAAATGGGATTTTCAGCACCACAGACACAGGGGACGCTTTACACTATTGTTACAGAAGATACACCTGTGGAAGAAATGCCACAAGAGGATCCCTTACTTTATGCCATAACATAGGAAGATGCATCTGCTTCTGATCAAGTAGTGGAAGGTACAATTTCCTTATTTTGTCATTCAGTTTATGTTTTAATTGATTCTGGATCTACACATTCTTTTATCGATACACGCATGGTAGAAATACTTGGATTGATAATGACAGAGACCGGAAAGAAATTATCATTATGTACACCATTGGGAGGTAAGACCATACCTTTTAGAGTTTGTCAATCGTGCATAGTGAATGTTGATAACCAAAAGATGAAGGCAGATTTGGTAGTATTAGATCTAAAAGATTTTGATGTCATTCTTGGTATGGATTGGTTAGCTGCGTATCACGCTCATGTGGATTGTTTTGCAAAAACAGTCACTTTTCAAATACTAGGAAAACCGACATTCACTTTTACTAGTTTTAAGAAACCGATAACTCAATCAAAGAAGATAAAGAGAGCAAGAAGTGAAGATGAAATTGGGTTGCTAGCTAGTATTAAAGAAGATGAACAACCAACATTATCTCTTGATATAATTTCAATTGTTAAAGTGCTTGAAGATGTATTTCTAGAAGTATTACCAGGGTTACCTCTAAAGAGAGAGATAGATTTTTCTATCGATCTTTTGCCAGGTACTTCTCCTATCTCAATTAGATTTTATCGAATGGCTCCATTAGAAACAAAGGAGTTGAAGTCTCAAATAGATGAATTGAAAGAATTGGGATTCATTCGACAAAGTTTTTCACCGTGGGGAGCTCC